>JAYMSW010002880.1:0-13055 GCA_036897725.1 Erodium texanum | reverse complement strand
TCCGAGGTTAGGACTTTGAAATTTTATTATTTTATCCGCTGCTATCTTGTTCAAATTCCTTTAATAAATACATCGACATGGTCAACGTTCGAGACTCTAGGAACCGGAAGCTACCGCGAAAGTCTCAGATGTACCCGATACTAGGCAATTAACCGGCAATAATTTCCTCCTTTTGTAACATTGTAACTATGATGATTGTAACACTCTAATGATTATGATTGTATAAGGCCAACATTATACATACACAGCCTCATCAATGATACCCCAATTATCATGCCCTCAGATACCATCGCGAGTTTTCAAACGGTCCAACCATCTGCACAAACTAATTACTCCAAACGTGCGCAACCCAGACCATTACATCCGCGCATCACTCCAACAACGTCTTACATACTATCAGCTATCCCGACGTTATACCCAGTACCGCTTCGGATGATAGTCTTAAAATATAGCATGATCTAAAAAGCTTACATATTGGCAGTTAGTTGGGCACATAGCGGTGGGACAGTCTGCCTACTCCAAAAACATGCGTACATATTGTTTAATGCATAAGAATCGATCCGGCTTCGAAACATGTGCAATGAACAACTCTATACGAAACATGGACACAACGGTACACAATAGAGTTTAGCATAACACCCTAGCAAGGAAACTCGAATGCATTAAAAAAACACGAAGAGACATAAACACACTCACGCATCACCCAAGCTAACAGTTCCAATAATACGCACGACATCAATGTGTACGATAACGAAGGTGAGAAAAGGTGAACAAAGGGAATTAAGATGGTCCCAAATTGCAATGAAAGGGAAGTATGCCAGTTCCAGATCAAGGCTTTAGGAAGGCACATCCAACGAGATAATCAATATCGGAAATCGAGAGAACTTAGGAGCTCGATCGCGACCAGCGCAATTAGTAAACAATTCTGGCTAAGGATTATACCTGATTGCAAGCGTGCCATGTATACAATTCGATAACGGGTGGCAAACAACTAAAAAATATATAACCACTAGGGGGCAAGTGAATGAAACACTCACGATACAACGCAATCATACCTGTTGTAAAACATGTATTAAAGATAACTAATAACAGCGTACACAGTGGTCGGAAGCGATTACAATGCTAACCGATGATGACAGGCACCAGACACGATAATTGGCGGAGGGACCAAACAACAACTATGAAGAAAAAAAAATCAACCACTATATCCACTAAAACCATATACGAAATAAATATTTTTGTTTTGTTCACTAAACAAATGCCATACAAAGCTGTAACAAACTAATTCCGTAACACACAAGATAATTCCGTAACACACATATCGTTTCTACTATTGTATCCAGTTCTACATCCAAGAGCGACTACAGTGCGAGGACGGATGGCACCGTATTGTCGTCGAGGTCCTGAAGCCAACAGGCACAACATATCGAGCATTTCTTCGGGTGGTACGACCCAGCTGTCGTTGTGTACCGCGACACACTGCAATGATAACGTCCACCAATCCCGGGTCCTCGTGAAACAGAAGATCAACAGCTTTACCGTGTTACATGCGGACAACCGATCGGAAAACTTGTGTTGTCGGTATAGGTAGGACATTTAAAGTGAACAAAACAACAGAAGAACCCAATACCGGTAAAGCCTACGCCGATAGAGGATCCCGTCTGGGTATCCACCTCACGAACACCGTGCTATATAACGGCCAACGGCAACGGGGAGCGACTCGTGTCTTTCGATCACTAGGTGTGGGCGTCTACATATACGCGCGGGTAGAGGGAACACCGAGAACATAGACGGTCTCTTGACAACATTTACTGTCCAATTTAAAGCACGATCGACCAATTGCATGATGCCATGTCACAACTCTGGAAACAAATAAGAATTTTGAGGATTTTCAGAGATTTTGAGTTTTTGGCGAACTCAGGCATTTCACGCCTTGCAGAGAGCGCCACGTCGGATGGCTTGTAACTCTCCTTTTATATATATATATATATAAAGATTGATATCCATTTAATAAGAACAAGCCTTTTCGACATACATATAACACATTTCTATTGAAAGTGGCGCGTTGAAGAAATAACATTTTTGTTGTGTGTATAGAGAATCAATTTATCTACTTTCCATAAGTTTTTTACTGCATTCAAAAGCAAGTGTTAGGTTCGTGGGATTTTCTCTAATACCAGAAGTCGTTTTTGTGTGATACAAAAATATTGATTATCAAAGAAAAAGTCTATAAACATAAAAGTCGATAACATACGACATAGAAGGTGCCTCTCTTATTATTGTTAGCTAAAAAATTATTGTATTTACACCCACTCTCACTCTATTATGTTTAGAGTGATTAATCGTTTATATTTTTTTACTTTAATGTTTTTATTGTGTTGTACATGAGGATCTCTTTTCTTTTCTCTTTTAATTCCAATTATATTTATGTTTTTGTATTGGAGTTTCTAACTCAACTGTGGAATACTCCCGAGCCAGTGACTTTATATGAAAATGACATTCGATTGAGAATAATCAAGTGTAACCGGTCCATCTACCAAAAAGAAAAGAAAAAAAGAAAGTGTAATCGGTCCAAAGTTTGTATTTTCATTTCACCAATCTTGTTGACAAGTCAACTAAGACAAAAATCAAGTTATGATCCAACAATTTGTTTGGCGTGACGTGCCTCTTTCTTTTCGGCCATTTTATCTTTTGCATACATAAAAATCCCATTCTTTCTCTTCCTCTTTACTAAGTTGACTTCACGGAACCATCCTCTCGCGAGTCAAGGACGCGCCATGGCTAGGACCTCCTCTCGGATGGCCACCTCCCTCCTGCTTCTCTTCTCAATCACTGTAGACCTCTCAGCCATCCGCGCCACCGGAGCTTCCAATAGCCACCGTCCTCCGATTATCCTTCCTCTCCACCACTCTTCCCATACTAACACCTCTCGCCGCCACCGCCAAGCCTCCGATTACGATCACAATATGCGGAGGCTCCGGAATTCGGAGCCTCCCCACCACCATAACGCTCGCATGAGGCTCTATGACGACCTCCTCTCCAACGGGTCTGATTCCAAATCCAAATCCACCCCTTCCTTACATACAGTATATCTGTGTATTGAGTCGTTATGCTGTTGCAGGTACTACACGACGAGGCTGTGGATTGGGACGCCGCCGCAGGAATTCGCTCTCATCGTTGATACTGGGAGCACAGTAACATATGTTCCTTGCTCCAACTGTAAAAAATGCGGGAAGCACCAGGTTGGTTCTGTTTTGATTGTTTCATTTTTATGTTGGCGCAGATCTTGTTTCACTTTTAACTGTTCATCACTATACACCTTATTGCTTAGTTTCTTTCCGTCTTTTGTGTCTAAAATGTTGTTTAATGTCCAATCAAGGAATTGGGTGTGGAATTTTGGGTGGTTTGTTAGTAGGAGCTTGTAAACTTCTTTTCTTCTATGGTTGAAATGAGTATTGACATTAACCATTTTATTGGGAAGGGGAGGAAATTGAAAATTATGGTTTTTTGTTTTCCTTAATTGTTAAGCTCTATTGTGTTGAGAGATTAATTTTTTTTTGTTATCCAGGACCCTAGATTTCAACCAGATGCATCTAGCACCTATCAGCCCGTAAAGTGCAGTATAAATTGTAATTGTGACCAGAAGGCACGTCAGTGTACTTATGAGAGAAGGTACGCTGAAATGAGCACCAGCAGTGGTGTGCTTGGCGAGGACACCATTTCCTTTGGCAATGAAAGTGAGCTTGCACCCCAGCGTGCTGTCTTTGGTTGCGAAGATGTCGAAACAGGCGATCTTTACCGCCAACATGCTGATGGCATAATGGGTTTGGGACGGGGTCGCCTTAGTATCATGGATCAGATTGTTGACAAGGATGTTATTAGTGACTCCTTTTCATTGTGTTATGGTGGAATGGATGTGGGTGGGGGAGCAATGATTCTTGGAGGGATATCTTCTCCTCCTGGCATGGTCTTCACCCATTCAGATCCTTACCGCAGGTAGTACACTCCTGCTCGTTGTTGTTGTTGATGTGTTTCTTTTGTTAATAATGCATTAGTATATCTCACACATTTACTTTAGTTTTGGGATGACAACAGTCCATATTACAATATTGATCTAAAGGAAATACATGTTGCTGGGGAGTCATTGAAGTTGAAACCAAAGATCTTTGATGGCAATCATGGGACAGTGTTGGACAGTGGAACTACATATGCTTACCTTCCGGAAGAAGCTTTTGTTGCATTTAAGGATGCTGTAAGATTTCATGACTTCGGTTTTCTTCATTTCCTCCATTAATTTGTTTACCTATTAATTACAAAAGGTTTTTTTCTCCTCTACTCCATCCTATCTCCTCTCTTAACCCAAGTGCCAACATATCTGTTCTTACCACTTCTTCCCATTTTAACTTAGGTCTATCCCCTACCCTTTTATTTTCCTCTTTCGTTATACGTTGAAAAAAAATATACTTTTGAAGAAGGTGGCACATTACTAGGTGACCAATCCAAACTGGTAGGATCAGGGAGCTGGACAACAAACCAGTTTGACCTACTGGTCTAGTTTTGTAAAACATTGATGGCTGTTGATACTTAGTATACATGAGTATTTTATATTTAGTTAAAACGTGTCTTCTGCAGTATGCAGCTAAGCTATTTGGAGTTTGCTGACTACGAGAGCCTAATTCTATTCGGTGCTATCTTTTTAGTCACCTATTATCAGGGCTTTAGGTCTACTTGATATCTTTTATATGTTGCTCATCCATAACAAATGCAAAAACTCCATTTTATTGTGTTGGTTATTCTGTGCTTCCATTTTACTGGGTCAACTACATGCTTGCAGGTTTACATCAATATATAGCTTAATAAAACATTATTTGCATCTTCAGTTTGATTTCAATCTTAATTTAGTTGACATAAAACCTTTTTCATTTATCAAGTTAAGTATTTTATGTTTCAAGTTTCCACTTTTGACCCACACAATAACTAATCTTATGTTTCAAGTTAATCATGTTTAAAACTTTTTTCATTTATCAAGTTAACTATTTTATGTTTCAAGCTGCCACTTTTGAGTCACATGATAGCTAACTGATCTCTAATACATTCATATGCAGATTATCAAGAAAAGTCGATTAGTCAAGCAGATCCATGGTCCGGATCCCAATTACAATGATATATGCTTTGCTGGTGCTGGAAGGTGCTGCCCATTTCAATATAGCATCTTTTGGTTGATTAGTTCTCTTGGCAGCATATCTGAGTTTTCTCTCCCCTTGAACTTTGTTTTTTAGGGATGCTTCCCAACTATCAGAAACTTTTCCAGAGGTTAATATGGTTTTTGGAAATGGACAAAAGCTATCATTGACTCCAGAGAACTACCTGTTCCGGGTAATCTAACTAGTCAAGCATTAACCCATCTAATACATTGCCTTCTTGTAAACAAATGAACTTCAGTTGCTGACTCTCCATTTTTAAGTACACTGGCATAATCTATTGCTTATCATATTTTACTATTATTATTCTTAATTTTCCACTTCATTCTTTATCTTGTAGCATACAAAAGTCAGTGGTGCATATTGCATTGGAATTTTCCCAAACAGAAATGATCCAACAACTCTATTAGGAGGTAACTTTATAGTTTGCAAATCTAAGTACACATTCCCGTTCTATAAAATTTCATGTGATTCTGATACCTAATGTATGTGCAGGCATTCTTGTCCGTAACACACTTGTTACATATAATCGTGAAAGTGATAAGATTGGCTTCTTGAAAACTAATTGTTCACAGCTATATAAGAGACATCAGTTTCCTGATGCTCCTGCTCCACCTCCTTTGGATTCTTATAGACATAATTCAAGTTCAGGAATGGCTCCTACCATAGCTCCAAGTGGATTTCCTCAGAATGCCTTTCCAGGTAGGGTGGTTTTTTATAATTTTTTTTTATCATATGCATTGCCTCGTCTCTGCTCTATAAGTTCAAAGCTCAAACCTGAGATTTGTGCTAGCCATATTGCTTGTTATCTGCATATTTCTCTCTAGTCATTCTATTTCTACCTCGCAATATTTGATGTCTTTATCAATAGGCATTAATACTGAAATTCTGGCAAACAGCTTTCGCTTGTATCATGAAGCGACTTCATCCTTTGGCTCTTCTATGGTTGCTATTTGTTGTAATTTCATCATTGTGCATCAACTAAATAAAAGAAACTTAAAAGGTGAAATGGAAGGGCCATCTAGAGCCCTATAGTATCTAATAATGCTGACCAATAAAGTTGAAACGATGTAATTGTTAAATGATTTTGGATTTGAAACTGGTACCTCTTACCATCTATGTCCATTTTGTTTTGCTGGAAAATGTCTTGAAGCTTGAAACTGGAACTACTATTGTTTTACATTTTTAATTTTCCTCTCCTTGGATCTCCTACACTGGGACAATAATTTCTTTAAAGCAACTGGTTAAGAAGTTCTGCTCTTAATCTTTGTTGTTGGCATACCATATTGCCTGGAGCTCTTTGTAGCAGTAGTGTAAGGATGGTTTAATTAGTCTGCATGACGTGTCAGGATATCTTCATCTGATTGCTATTTTGTTACTACCATGGCTGTAACATTTAAGTTGATGTCCAAAGGTGACTATCATTTTTATTTGGCATTTGCATATTATCTCTCTCCTGCATTGCTGGTTACACAATTGACTTCTATTGATGATACAAGTTTTTTTTTTTTTCATTTGGTTTCTAGGGGACCTTCGAATTGGGCTCATTCAATTTGATATGTCACTTAGTGTCAACAACTCCAATACAAAGCCAAATTTCACAGAACTTGCAGAGTTCATTGCCCATGAGTTAGAAGTTACTTATTCACAGGTATGGTCGTGGAACTTTATTTTTGCTTGGGCCGATTGAAGCTTGGTAAGTTATATGCATCAAGAGATTGTACTCTTGTCAATAATAAAATTTGAAAACCAGAAAACATCTTCCATACATATTTTGTCCTCAATTCCATTGTGTATGTTCTCTATGAATATAGTTTATCTCTTGGGTTGAGATGATGTGATAAGAAATCTATACTAAGATGAAAAGAAAAAGGAGCTATTGCAGGTTTGCAGCCAATCAGTCTTGCTTGTATTCAGGTATTTAAAGTGGGATTTTGTTAGGTGTTCAGTGTTCACATGCCAGTCTTGGTCCCACATTGGGTAAATATGGCTTCATTTGCGTTTAAAATTGGTAATGCTCAATTGTATAATATACTTCAACCAAGGTTCTAAAACTCGGGATTGGCTAAAATTCGGTGAGGCTGTCTGGGGAGATCTCGGGAGTTCTCGGCAAAACTCGTTTTGTATTAAAATATTAATATACATTAATATATATGTGTAATGCATATTTTAATATATCTATGCATTAAAAAGTAGGGCTGTCTAGGGTACCCCTAAAATTTGAAAACCCGAGGTAACCGCCCCTACCGTAACTGTTAAATCCCCTACCCCCATTGAACAAGGTACTACCCGTACCCGTTTTCCGGGTAACCCGATGCAAGGTTTGAACCTGTGTGGTTGAAGTTGAGTCTTACACCATTTACCAACTCAACTAGATTGTGTTTGTGTTCTATGTCACACATGATATATATAAGTATATGTATTAACGTGTACCATTTAATTTGTAATAACATACAATCAAATTAAAGATTATATAAATAATTTATTTACAATAAGTATATATATTAAAGAATGTAATAGATAAAAATTAAACACCCCTAAACTTATATCTTATTTATTTTCTATAACCCTACCCCTAAAATCGATCATACCTTAACTTTGAGTTTTGAATCGTAACTCTATAATCTTGCCCTAACATTTCTATTATAAACTCTAAGACTAACTTTTTAACGTCTAAACTCTAACAATCTTAATATCTTATATCTTATTTAGTAATATGCTCCTATAACCCTAAGGTTCCTAACCTTGTATCATATCCTATTTAGTTTTAAGTTATAACCCTAACCTTCTAAAACACATATACCCTAACATTATACATCACATTTAGATAGGATTGTAGTGACATAACCTACATTACATAACCCTATATAGTCTTTAAGTGTCTAACCCTAAACTATGAGTTTCTACTTATAAGTTGTAAGCCTAAACTCTAAGTATAATTTGCAAGACTAAATAACATCTAACACTCTAATTGTTATGATATATGATAATTAATTTCTAATCCTAAAAATATCACTAATGTAATTGTTATAATAACTTTTAGTTAATTATTCATATAATAAATAAAAACCTTTGATAATTTTTAACATCAAATAAATGATTGATATTTTAAAATTATTTGATTAGTAAATGAAATGATCAATCAAATTCCAGTCTTTGAATTAACTAAGAAATTATTTGATTAGTAAATGAAATCATCAATCAAATTAAATAAAAACCTTTGGATTAACTAATAAATATCAATTAATTATATACTATTGTAAATTATTTGATTAGTCAAACGAAATAAATTTCAATTAGCCTAGTTACCACAAGTTTAAGTTGAATCTAATAAACTAATTGAATTAACTAATAAATGTCAATTAATTATATACTATCATACTAAACTAATAACCCTAAACCTAATTATAAGTATCTTAGGAACTCAAAACTAGGACTAAGAGAATACAACTACACACCTTAACCAATTGAACTAGAGCATTTTATTGTTCTTTTATTACTTAGAAATAATATATAAAATAAATACGAAATTAAACCCATTTTACCTATTCAGATCCAACCCATCCAATGACCCGATTCAATTCACCTAATCAAAGTCGAACCCTAATTTTTTGCTATAAAAATCCACTCCCCTTCAGACTTTTCAGATCTGCCTCTCAAAGACTCAAACCCTAGTTTCTTTACAACTCATCCATCTCCTTTCTCTCCTACTCCATCTCTTCTCCGAGACTCCATCACAATCTCTAGTCTCTACTTTGCTTGTTTTCTTTGATATTTATAATTCTTCATCCATTTCCTTCAATATTTGAGTTTATATACTATTTGATTATGTCTTTTTTTTAATTTTTTTTATCTATGTTATTCGATTAACATGCTATATTATGTTAAATTAGTGTATTTTTGTCTTATTTTTTAGATCGATGTTTATTTTTCACAGAATATTAGTGTATTTTATCTTTGTTTTATATAAACCGTAAATGTTTCGTATTTTTTTGGGATCAATGTTCACTCGTTATGATTTGTCTTTCTTTTATTTTCCAGATTTATGTTCATACTGTTTTGTTTTTATCGTATTTTTTTCGATCAATGATGTCTTTTAGATCTGAGATCTGTGTTCAATTCTCAAATCATTGTTGGTTGTAGTTTTTATTTTTCGGGTTTTTTTTTTATTGATAGTGTTTCTTTAGATTTGATTCATGTTTAGTTCATATTTCTATAACTTTTCAGATTCGTGTTAATTGTAGTTAGCATTTTCCCGATTTTTTATTTTTATTTTTTTGGATTAATGAATAGTAGGTTCCTTGGATCTGAGATCCATACTAATTTGATGTATTTTACCGATTTTTTGTTTGTTTTTTTGGATCGGTGTAGACTAGGTTTCTTAGTTTTAAGATCCATATTAGTTTTATTTCCCTGCTTGTTTAATTGTTGGTAAATAGATTGGTTTTAATGGTGTAATAGATGATTTAAATAATGGTGTTTAATTGTTGCTGATAAATTAAGCGATAAAATGAAGAAAAAAAAGTGAAAAATTTGGACTTGATAAGAATTCGATATTAAAATTGGGCCTAGAAGCCCATTTCCATTAATTCTGGGTAGGGGCGGGTAGTACCCGGAAACCGTACCGAAACCGACGGGTATAAACCCGGGAATAATATGGTTTAAGGGTAGGGAGCCGAGTAGTGAATTTTCACCAATTGGTCACTATGGTTGGGGGGAGGGAAAATGGTCTCGGGGGCGGGTACCCGCCCTTTGGACACCCCTAGTCAGATGATTATAATTTAGTCAAAGTCAACTTTATCAAAAATAACTATTTTATATTTATTTAATTTAATTTTAAGTAAAAGTTAATTTTTTTTCTACTAAATAGTTTTATTTATTTAATTCACTTCATTTAGTTTTTAGATTCAAGAAAATATCATAAATAATTTTGTCGATTCAAAAAAATATGATACAAATATCATCAACATCGATAAATTCTATTGGGAAATATCCACGAATTTTTTTTCCAGGAACATTTTTTGAAGTCGTAAAAATTCATCAGAAGTTGCGCTAGAATCAGAAAAATGTGCCGATTTTCCCATGATCGATATTTTTCCAAGAAATTTTTTTGAAACTCCAAAAAACTCATTGAAAGTATCGTTAGAGTCGGAAAAACATGCCAATTTCACCATAGTTGATATTTTCCAGAGAAATTTTTCTTCACCATAATCAATATTTTCCCAGGAAAATTTAGCAGAAAAATTCTCCTGGGAAATTTCTTTCAAACTCCAAAAAAAATAATTGAAAGTGTCATTGAAGTGTTGATATCGACATAGTCGATATTTTCAAGAGAAAATTGAGCAGAAAATGATTCTTAGGAAGTTTTTTTCAAACTCCAAAAAACTCACGGAAAGTGTTGTTAGAGACGAAAAAATGTGTCGATTTCACCATAGTTGATATTTTCCTGAGGAAATTCACCAGAAAAAATTTTCCGAAATTTTTTTCGGACTCCAATAAACTCATTGAAGGTGTCGTTCAAGTTGGAAAAACTTGTCGATTTCGTCATAGTCAATATTATCCCGGAAAAATTCAACAAAAATTTTTCCAGTGAAATTTTTTTTCGAACACTAAAAAATTTATTGAAAGTGTTGCTCAAGTAAAAAAAAACGTGTTGGTGTCTCCATAAACGATATCTCCCAAGAAAACTCAATTGAACTTTTTTCCCGAGAAAATGTTTTTGAACTTGAAAAACTACAAAAACTACATTAGAGTCGGAAAAATGTGTCAGTTTCGATAGAGTCGATATGTTTTACAAGATTTTTTTTTTCAAACTCATCGAACATATCGTTAAAGTTTCCAATTACATTGACCATACTTTCTAATGACTGAAACTATCTTTAAATGGCTGAAACTATACTTTTCAATGACTATAACTATACTTTCCAAATAATAAACTGAAATTATACTTTCCAAGGGATGAAACTTCACTTTCCAATGACTATAATTATATTTTCCAAACAATGACTGAAACTATAACAATACTATCTGAACGACTATGACTATACTTTTCAATGGTTGAAACAATACTTCCTAATGACTATTAGCTATAATTTCCAAACAATAACTGGTACTATAACTATACCAAAAAGTGTTGAGTCGGGTAGAGTTGATATGTAAAGCATTAATTTGAAATGGCCCTCTATGCATGGCGATGGTAGGATACTTTCAATGATTGTAACAATATCTTCCAATGACTATTGTTATATTTTCCAAACAGTGACAGAAACTATACTTTCCAATTAAAAAGGTCATCATTTACAATGATTGAAACTATACTCAAACTATACTTTTCAATATGTAACTATATTTTCCAATAATTATAACTATACTTTCCAAACAAAGAAGGAAACTATACTTTCCCATTACATTGGTCATACTATAACTACAGTTTCCAATTACACTGACCATAGTTTACGACTCTAACGAGACTTTAGATGAGTTTTTTTTTAGTTTGAAAAATTTTTCCAGTTGAAATATCGAATCTAGAGAAATCACCACATTTTTCTAAGTATAGATATATGTGATGAGAATTTTCGAGTTCGAAAAAAATCTCCTCGAGAAATTTTTTTCTTGGAATTTTCCCTAGAAAATATAGACTTCAGCGAAACCAACACTTTTTTCCGATTTTAATGTGACTTCCGATGAGCTTCTCGAGTTGAAAAAACATTTCCTAGGAATACTTTTTCTAGAGACTTCCGATGAGTATTTTCGATTCTGAAAATAAATTTTCATAAAATTTTCCCTGGAAAATATCAATTCTGGCGAAACCGGCAAAGTTTTCCAATTCTAACAAGACATTCGATGAGTTTTTTCGAGTTTGAAAAAATTTCTTGGGAATATTTTTATCCAAAATTTCCTCAAGAAAATATGGACTCTAGTGAAACCGCCACACTTTTTTGCCTCTAAATGTCTTCCGATGATTTTTTTTCTAGTTTAACAAAAATTTCACGGGAAATTTTCTTGGGAAAATATTGAATGTAGAGAATTCGTCACATTTTTCTAACTTTATTATATTTGCGATGCGGGGAATTTTCCGATTCTGGCTTGACTTTTGGTGAATTTTTTTTACTTCAAAAAAGATTTCCTTGGAAAAAACTTTCTCGTAAATTTTTCTGAGAAAGAATTGACTCTGATGAAATTAGCACTTGCTTCCGACTCTAACAAGACTTCCGATAAGTTTTTCCGATTCTGAAAAAAATTCGCGGTAAACAATTTCACGGAATTTTCCTGGGAAGATATTGATTCTAGCGAAATCGACAAACTTTCCCAACTCTAACATGTCTCTCGATGAGTTTTTTCGAGTTCGAAAAAAATTCTTGGGAGAATTTTTATCTAGAAATTTTCAAAAAAAATCCCTGGAAAATATCGACTATAGCAAAAATCGACATGTTTTTCTGATCCTAACGTGAATTCAAATGGGTTTTTTCGAGACCGAAATTTTTTTTCCGGGAATATCTTTTCTCAAAAATATTGAGTTTGGTGAAATCGGCTCGTTTTTTTTTACTGTAACAAATCTCAATGAGTTTTTTATTCCAAAAAATTCCTGTAAAATAATTTACTTTTTTTTCCGGGAAATATCAATTATGGCAAAAATCGACACGTTTTCCCAACTCTATCGAAAATTTTGATGAGTTTTTTCGAGTTGGAAATCGACGTCGATAAATTTTCTTGAGAAAATCGATTGATGTCGATTAAATATTTGTCGTATTTTTCTATATTCAGCAAAATTTTCTATGATTTTTTCTTGAATCCAGAAATTTTGAGAAAAGTTGCCATCAATTTTATATATCAACCAGAAGATATACATAGTAT
>JAYMSW010002879.1:0-13057 GCA_036897725.1 Erodium texanum | reverse complement strand
ATATCTGGTGCTTGTTGTTTGCGCTATGTGCATGCTAGGATTGCTAGATTACCACTCAATCTGTTTGCTTAACATGATCATTTCTATCGCCTCCACATGCTAGGTAGGAGTTAGTGCTAACGAGATTATGTGGATTGCTGATTAATCCGTCATTATGTGGTCATAACATGTGTGTTCTATCGCCCCTATATGCTAGATAGGATGCTGGTGTTAATATTTTGTTGGGATTAATTGGCTAGATTGCATGATATATATGTTAGTCTAGAAGTATTATTGTGGGAGTAGGTTCTCTATGAATCAATGCTTCGATCATTTCGTATTCGTATGATGTCGATATACTATCTTGTGAGGAGTGTGCTTAGTTGACGAATGGACATGACCATCTTTGATACACAGTACTCGGGGAGTTTGACAAACGATCTTACCCGATACAATATGCGATGTCATACGGAGGATCGGGATGCTAACTTAGTGGTTAGTCCTCTCGAGTTTATGTCAAGCGAATCACCCGCAGAGGGAACGCGGAATGGGTAACATTAGTAAACAAAATGTTTCCCAACCTGTCTGTATTATTAATTTACCTCTTTTCTACATCCATGATCGACTTCAGTCTCACCCTATTCTTACCTCTTGCTAAATGTGGTTACCTTTCACAACTCGAACCTCTCGCCCACAGAATATCATCTCCAGGTTCCCCAAATAGGAGCTCTAATCGGCGGCACATACAGTGTCCCTTCGTCGTGTCCTTCGGGCCCTTCTCTCTCCAAAAATTAAAACCCCAGTGCCACAATCACCGCGCCCTTCATCCATTCTCATACACATCGATCTATTAAACCCTTCCGCTAACACCTTGTACATAGATAACTAAATTAGGTGGTGACAGCCCTAGTCTAGGATACCGCTTCAAGCTGCCCTACAACTTGTCTCCTTGTAGGATCAACTGGTACTTTACCATTAAAACTATATTGCTTGTTCGACCATGTACAGTTCTGTGTGTTAGAGGCCGTCAGTATATGAACCCTTGTGTGGATATCAATCCAATTAAATGGATCATCAGAATTAGTCCTAGAGGTGAGCCGTCGGTCTTTGAGAGCAAACAAGATGGCATCGTTGCCGAGGAGATGGTTGCTTAGGATAGTTTGGATAGGTATCCTGTCTAGTTGAGTTGTTAGTGTCGGGGTTGTCACCCATGGGGTCCTGTTTAGTCCTTGTGTGTGTTGTATATACTTTTCACTTATCTTAACTGTCTCTCATATTTTGGTTTTTACTCGAGTCCGAGCTAGGAACATCTTCTTCGAGCATAACGAAGTGATTAGGAGTTGAAGAGGATAGGTACGAAGTACATAGAAAAAGAGGCAATTGGGATAAGTTCCTTTAGTCCAGCTAAAGGACGTTAATCAAAGAGTTGTCTGGGAGACAACCCGGAAAATTCTATTCCTTTACTTTTTATTTCTGTGCGTCTTTGTTTTTAGTACAAATTGTTTTGGAAAGTCATGGACACGCTCAAAATCTACCTTTAAAATAGGTGAATTTCGACGAAGCGTGTGAGAAGGCAGTGAACAGGTAAAAGTAATATAGGTCTTTGTAGACAAGGACCCTAGTGTATCGAATCCACGGGAGCAGTAAGGAATTGTTAATCAGTTTAAATGTAGTATGGCTATTTCACGGTTTTATGAATGGGTTGTTCGAGTTGTGCAAATGATGGAGAAAAAAATAGTAACAGTGCACAGAGAAAGCAGAAATCACTAAGCAACACAAGGGTTTGTAAATCTTATCTTAACATAATCCAGGGTTATGGGTTTCGGAAACACATTCATGGCAATAATTCTTTAGCAATGACAAACTGGTGATTAATATCTAGGTGCAGTGGTTTACTCTTTAACTAGTTCTAACCCTCTCCCATGCGTATTAGTCCCTCAAAGTGATTATCTATCCTACCATCTCCGGTTGAGTTTCTCAGGCTAGTGATATAAAAAAAATCCAAAGGTATAACGCTCCTTGTAAACTCTAACCTAGACACTAAGAAAGGCCTAAGCTACCGCCAAAGTTAACCCTACTAATCTCCGGTTAAGTTTCTCAGGCTAGTGATCTAAACTAGGTCACTTCCTAATCTGGTCCAATTGGTTAATGCCCGACCAAGGTGCCATGAACCCCTTTCATTTTTACTCTTGGATGGCCAATATAAGTCTAGCATTAAGTTCTCAAAGAAAGCAAATGCAGATACTTAGAACCAGCAGTCATGCCATTGCATCAGTTCATTGCCGTAAAATCAAGTTTCCATCCCCCTAAACCCTAGATTTAGAGTTTAGTTGTTCATCATTAAGAAAGCAAAGGAATACACGATGGAAATCAAAGATAAAGTCATGATATTCATATAACGTAAATGATACAATACCATAAAATAGATCCTTGATCCTATTCGATGCTTCTCTAGCTTCTAACCCTTAGTTCTCTACAGAGAATTTCGAACTCCCTTCGTACAAAGAACGATCCTTAAAACAATTACCTAGTTTGGATTTTATATTACAAGTTAGAATGAAGGGAAATATGGTAAATTCGGGGGTTCTCTACATGATGTGCACATTCTGACGCTGGTCACTGGGTCCGTAACGCACCTTCTGACGTGCGTCAGGACTCACGAGTTCATCGATTCTAAAACCCCTTCTTTGCATATACTTGGGCAGTGACGGACGTTAGCTCCTGCGTTACACATTGACTAAAGTGCATCTTTCTTCAAGTCTTCTTAAATGTTACTCTTGGGTTTCTAGGAGATACTGAGACCGGATGGGTGACGTGCGTCTGACAATGCGAGACACACCTCTGGACGCACGTTAGCTGCTCCGTTTCCTCCAGCGTTTCTCTCTGCCCGACCAAGTCCTTTCATGTATGTAGACATAGGTGGTGATGCGCATTCCCTGTCCCATGACGTGTGCAAGAATGCGGGTCACAACACTGGTCCATGCCTTCTAAATCCCAAGGTGGCTGTTTTTGCTCTTTTCAACTGCATAAGGTTAGCAAACCATAAAAGCACAAATTGGATATAAAAGATATTTATTCTACTCAAAATGGGGACAAAAAATAGCTTAAACTAAAAGAATGGATATTGATTTTAGATGCAAGATGCACCGGTATCAACACCCTAAACTTTAAACCTTTCTCGTGCCGAGAAAGATACACTAAAATTACAACCTACTCTCGGTTAAACCCCGGGGGTTACACCCCATAAGAGGAGTCCGAGTCTCCTTTATTCAAGGAAACGAAAAACAAATGCAAAATGCAATGCATGATACTAACATGATACGATCTTATGACTCAACACCTAGACTCACAATACAAACACAATCCTAAAATGATGTTATGCAAAAGTACAGAAAGTGGGGTGACTAGCAAAGCGCTTAGTAAAATAGTTGGCCAATTTATCTCAGCGTTGAGCATGCAAACTGTCTCAACAAGCACTAGGAGGATACAAAGACTATGAAGGATATACTGAGTATAAAGTTATGAGAGTTAAACATGGCACACAAGACTATATCCTTCTTCAGCTTGCTAATGAAGCCTCTCTAGTCCCTATGCATGGAGAACAAGTATCTCAGATGTAGTAGTAGTTATTATCCTCTCTACTAATCATAGGAATACATGACAATCACGAATCAGAAAGGACTTCCACATAGTCCTGTAATGTAAGGCATGACTAAAGGTAGGGAAAGTAGATAAATATGGAGCAAATCAAGACACTCAAGCCTAGTTGCTTCAATTCTCATAAACTCTATAATGAAATCACTCAAATCCCAAGTTCTTACATTTGTAGGACCTCTTATGTGCACATATTTCCAAGCACCTACTGCAGCTATTTATTTTTCAGCTACCCGGACATACAAAATTGAAATATAATTATTATTTATTTGTATTTGTATTTTTTCTTTTTATTTGTATTTTTTTATTTTTGATAAAGTCTTGTAGAACCGCACCCGCCCAATCATGATTCCTTTCCCCCTCAAATCCACCCCAAACTTTGATCTTTTGTGCGTGATCAAAGTTTTGTTCAAGCTATCATAAAAATCGATAAGCTCAATACTAGCTTTGAATATCATTCCCATGTCCCAATTATTCCTCACACTCAATGAAGCAACTAAACCCAAATGTAGGGTGCAAAAAATAATTGTAGGATAAAAGAAATGAAAGGCACATTGGATTATATTGTAGGGTTGAAACGAAAGGCCAATGCACAAATAGGTGACTGAAAATATCAATGTACATGGTAGGATAAATTTTAGCTCAAACGGTCCAAAGATGGCCTAAAATCATCTTCCTAATTATCATGCTTCCTATTTTTATTTCGCCTCAAGGAAATAACTACTCTGGGCTCATCCATCACACACACAGGAATCAAAGAATTTACAAAAGACTTGTGATATCTAGATAATGCCCTATATGACACATCCAATTCTTAAGGTCTCATACTCAGCAATCCAACCAGGCAATGGGGACGCTCTAGTGACTTATAAAGACATAAAGCATGTTGTACAACAGGTATCATCATTGCAAAGTGGCCAAAGTACTAAGATTTCTACAACTCAATTCCTGAAAATATATTTGGATTTTTTCAAAAATTTCATTTTTTTAAAAAGAAAGTAAATATGATGCTTGCTGATTCAATGCAACACAAACACATATAAACAATCACAATTTAGACACTTACCACTATACTCAAATGACACGCTATCCCTAATGCACACAACAAAAACAAATACACAAAACACCCCAAGATGTAAATCATGCAATAACACCCCAAACTTTGGATATAGCAAAAATTATGCAATCCTATTAAAAATTCACTAACAGTACCAATTTCGTGTATTCAAAACCCACCAGATATGTATATAGAGTACATCGATAACAGTATGAAAATAGGAGGGAAAGAAAACTGCCCCGCATAAAGATATGCTGCTGATTTTTGCTTGTCCAAGCATGAAGTTGGGTACTCCGTCTCTAAAGTGCATGCTCTAGAAGCCACAGTGGTAGAGCACATCAACAACAAAACACATAAAACAAAAAAAATGCAAAACAAATAAAAGCTTGAAAACGACTCACACATGTGTACAAGTTCGATGAACAAGCCCCTCGGGCCTAACTTTCTGGTGCAGTGATGAAGTCCTTACAACCAAACTGAGCTCTCCCTCCAGTGCCCTCAACCACATGCTCCAAACTTTCAGTTTCTACACTTCCTCCTCGATACGAGCCATCCTAGCTCCAAGTGCACCAAGCCTCTCATCCATATGCTCCTTGAGACCACGAAACTCGCCTCGTACCCTCTCTTCAAATTTAACCAACCAAGATGGTTTAGCTTCTGGAATGATCCTTGGTTGAGCTGGTTGTGCAACATAAGGCACAATAGGACTAGCTGCTCTAGGGTGCAGGTGACAGATCCTCTTATCAATCCGATTCCCCCTAGAGTTGTAATGGCCTCCTCTGTGGGTTGATCATATTGACGCCAAACATTGGCTAGGGTATGCACCAAGGGAGCACACCCAAGACTATCCGATGCCTTCTTTTATTGCTTGTAAATGTAGTCAAGGATGTTCCCCTCCCATGGGGCTCGTATCTTCTCCGGAAAGCAATACAAGAACTGGATATTTCTCTCTATGAGCCTGTATGTGCTATCTTCTTTCCCAAAAATACTGTGGGTCAGTATTTTGTGAAACTAGATCAATGCATTGCTTCTTAACCTTGAGGTCTTACGATCACCTCGAGCATACTGAATTCCCGGCTTGTTAATTACCTTCAAGCAGTCTTCAATATGAGGGACCATAGGGTCTAGAATCACCCCTGGGCTAATACCCAGTGCTCCCATGAAGTTTGGTACAGTAATTAACGCCACCCTTCCTGCTATCCTGAACTTCAAGCTTTTCTCCAGTGTCATCCCAAAAGTGCTTAGGAATTCCAGTATCTGTTGCTTGTAAGACTTAGGCTCCCATGTAACCAGTCTTGGCCATCCAATGGCGACACACCGCTCCCCGAAATCCTTTCTAAGTTTGATGTGTGAGAGATAGTGCTCATCTACGAATCTGTTTGTCATGAAAGTTCGCTCTGTCAATCTTTTGTAATACCCCAGGTCCTTTTTTTTCCAAATAGAAGGCATGCATTATTTGGAGTGCCTACCCCTAATAAATCTCCACATTACTCAAATCTATGTTCTCCAGAGGTTGTGGGACATGCTCTTGTAAATATTGAAGTTGTGCCTCAAGATTCGGCACTTTAGCAATTAGGGCATTCGAACTCCTTGCTCTCTTAACAAGAGGTGGAGGAAGTGGGTTAGAACTTTCTCCCACCATCAGCTTTCTTTTCTTGTTTGTTGGTACTAGTTTCACTTTAGGTGCCATGTATTTGCACACAAACAGCAAACACCACACATAAAAATATCGAGAAGAAAGCATGAACTGAACGAAAATTGGCTAACCTGTCTTCTAACGTGCATTAGAAGCCTTGTGACGTGCTCCCAGGTAGGGTTGATGGGCTTAGTTCCCTACCGAACTTGAGTTCTGCAATTTTTGCATAACCAGTTTAGTGACGCGCTTCCTTTGGCGCGTGACGTGCGTTCCGACGTGCGTTACCAGCTCGGTTAGCGCTCTCCTTTCAATCTTATCGGATAGTGGCTCAAAGTCCCAGGGACGTAGAGAGTGACGTGAGTCAGGTAATGCATAACGTGTATCCTGACGTGCGTTACTATCTACGTTTTCGTCAATTCTCATATCTGCTTCAAACAGTAGTTCAATTTTTTGCCGACGGACTCAATGATGTGCATTAGACATCGCATGATGCTCTTCTTGACGTGCGTTACTGAGCATGTTACTTTGCCCCTTTTTCTCTTTCTTGGATCGTGGTTAGCTTTGTCTGAAACGTTCCTTGTGACGTGCGTTTTTATGTTCGTCACAACCATTTTAACGCACGCTAATCTCCACGTTCTCCTTGGTTTGCTCCTTTTTCCTTCATAGCTCTTACTTCCTGTTCACCTTTCACTAGACTCAAAACTTAAAACAAGTTAGAAGCAACAATGCATATATATACACAATCCTTGCGTTGCTTCCCAAGCAACGCCTTTGTTTAACGTCGTGGGCTCGACTAAAAGTACCTACATGTCCTCAGGATCATCTAAGAATAGACATTCCTCTTTTCCCCTAACAAGCCCATAGTAGTACCTCTTCAGTCTATGGCCATTAACCAGGAATGGTTTCTTATTACTCTTACTAACATCATACGCTCCTCTTGAGAGGACTTGAGTGATAGTAAAGGGTCATGTCCACTTGGTCACTAGTTTACCTGGAAACAGCTTTAACTTTGAGTTATAAATGAGTACTAAGTCTCCTACCTTGAAGTCCTTGGGTTCTATGTGCTTGTCATGTGCCGCCTTGGTCCTTTCTTTATACAACTTGGAGTTGAAATACATTTGACGCCTAAACTCGTCCAGCTGCAACAATCATTTCTCACCACACAAGTTAGCATCAAAATTAAGCATTTTTATGGTCCAATAAGCCCTATGCTCCAACTCTACAGGCAAATGGAAAGCTTTCTCGTACACTAATTTGTAGGGTGACATACTATGGGGGTCTTCTAAGCTGTCCTATATGCCCATAAGGCATCATCCAATTTTTCCTTGAATGGTCCACAGTTCTATCCAAGATATGCCTAAGTTCCCAATTAGTTACCTCAACTTGCCCACTGGTCTGAGGATGGTATGGTGTAGCTAGTCTATGACGGACTCCATAATGGCCAGGCAGTTTCAGAACTGTTTTCCTCCGTCACTTACTATGACCCTAGCTATACCAAATCTAGAAAAAATGTATTTTCTTAAAAACATACAAACAAAACTGGCATCGTTGTGAGGCAATGCCACTGCCTCCGCCCATTTGGACACATGGTCCACTACTACTAGTATGTACTCATGACCAAAGGATTTAGGGAAGGAGCTCATGAAATCGATGTTCTAGACATTAAATAGTTCACCTCGATGGATATATTATGCTCCATCTGTTGTCTTTTCCCGATATTACCGAAACTTTGAAACCTGTCACACTCCTTAACATATATTGTAGCATCACAAAATAATGAGGGCCAAAAAAAAGTTGACTGCAATACCTTAAGGGCTGTCCTTGTGGTTCTATAATGGCCTCCTGCTTCCCTACTGTGGCAATGATATAGGATCTCCTTTTGTTCATTCTTTGGGACACATCTCCTTACTATATTATTTGTACAAATACGAAACAAGTAAGGATCATCCCAATAGTATTTTTTCACATCAAAGAGGAATTTCTTCCTCTGATTATAATTCAGCTGTCAGGCATCACTCTACTCGCTATGTAGTTTGCCATGTGTGCAAACCAAGGCGACATGTCTTGTAGTCCGAACAGTTTCTCGTCTGGGAACTCTTCCTTGATTGGTACTATCATTTATTCATATGGATTCTTGATCCTAGATAGGTGATCCGCGATAACATTCTCTACCCCCTTTTTATCTTTAATTTCCAGATCAAACTGTTGGAGCAGCAGAATCCAACGCATCAGTCTAGGTTTTCCATCCTTCTTTTCAAATAAATACTTCAGAGTTGGATGATCTGTGTACATAACCACTATGTAAAGAACAAGATAGTGTGAAATTTATCAGAAGAGAAAAATATAGCAATCAATTCCTTTTCAATTGTAGCATAATTCATTTGTGTTTCATTCATCACACATTAGTTCAAATGGTGAAGTCTGATTCGAGCTTACCATTACTGGGGCATTAATTAGTTTTTCTTTTAGAGTCTCAAACCTCTTTAGGCACGCGTCACCAAAATTAAAAGGAACCTCTTTACCCAAAAGATTGCACAATGGTTTAGATATTTAAGAGAATCTTTTAATAAACCTCCTATAAAAGCCTGCTTGTCCTAAGAAGCTTCTAATACCCTTAACATTAAATGGTGGGAGAAGCTTACTAATTACCTCGACCTTGGCCTGATCAACGTTAATCCCTTTTAAAGAGATCTTGTGGCCCAAAGCTATCCCTTGTTGTACCATTAGATGGCACTTTTCCCAATTAAGCACAGGGTGGGTTTCTTCACATTTAATTAACAACTTTTCCAAGTTATTGAAACATGTATCGAATGAAGAACCAAACATAGAGAAGTCATCCATAAGTACTTCTAAAAAAATCACCTACCATATAATGGAAAATAACAAGCATACATCTCTAGAATGTGGCAGGGGCATTATAGAGACCAAAGGGCATCCTCTTATAGGCAAAGGTATCGTAAGGACAGGTTAGTGGTCTTTTTCTGATCCTCAGGTTCAATAGAATTCTAGTTGTATCCACTATAACCATCTAGGAAGCAGTAATATTCATGGCTTGCTAATTTTTTCAACATCTGATCAATGAAAGCTAAGGGGAAATGGTCTTTTCGGATGACATCATTAAGTTTCCTATAATCAATACAGACTCTCCACCCATGGACAGCCCTAGTTGGCAGTAATTCATTTTTATCATCTTTACCACAGTCATCCCCCCTTCTTGGGTACACATTGCATCGGACTAACCTAGGCACTATCGGAAATGGGAAAGATAATACCTACGTCGAGGAGCATAATAATATCATTCTTAACCACCTCTTGCATCAAAGGGTTTAGCCTCCTTTGTGGTTGCACGTTGGTCTTGTGCCCATCCTCCATGAGGATCTTGTGCATACAGACTGATGGGCTGATGCATTTTATGTCTACAATGGTCCATCCAAAAACCTTCTTATGATCTTGGAGCACTCTCCGAAGCTTCTCTTCTTGCAAAGGAGTCCACTCAAATGATATTCTTACTAGAAAAGCATTAACATCACTTAAGAATATATATTTTAAATTGGCAGGAAGAGGCTTGAGCTCAAGCTCTAGAGCTTGCTCTATTGACAGTTTTATATAGGAGTCACGAGTTTGTCTAGGGGTATGAAGTTCGTTGGGCCTTGCCATTACTGGCATGCCTCCAAAGTTTCTACCATCTCATCAACCTCCTTCTGTGACAGATAATCAATTAGATCAGATGTGTTATTAGTAAGGCAACATTCCAATGCATCAATAGTAGTTTCATTTTCTTGCACTAAAGAATCTAGCACATCTATATTAAAGCATGTGTTCTCAGTTGATGTCCTCTTCATGGACTTGAAGACATTGAATGTCACCTTTTCTTCTCCATATCTAATGGTCAGCTCTCCTTGTTCCACATCTATCAGTGCTCGAGTTGTTGCTAGAAATGGTCTTCCCAGTATAATGGGGATGTGAAAGTCCTCCTGCATATCTAAAATAATAAAGTCAGCAAGGAAAACAACTATATCAACCTTTACCACTATATCCTCTATTATACCCCTAAGGTATGTAATAAATCTAGCTGCTAATTGTAGGGATATAAATGTGTGTTTAGGTTCTTACCCCAACCATAATTACCTGAAAACGATAGATAATGGCATCAGATTTATACTTGCTGCTAAAGGACAGAGCGCTTTGGCAAAGGTTAGTTGTCCAATCTCACGATGAGTGTGAAATACCTAGGTCTTTTAATTTTGGAGGTAGCTTCCTCTTGTTACCTATTATGTCTTTTAAGAATTTAGCATAAACAAGCATGTTCTTCACAGCTTCTAGGAACAGAATCTTTATCTCTAATTTCTTGAACATGTCCAAAAATTTAGAATGTGAAATAACTACCGAAGAAAAAGGAGGAGGTGGAGTCCAAGTTTGTGGCTCAACTTGGGACTCCATTACCTATTCATGCTGGAGACGTGCTTGGTGATGCATGTCTGCTTCTGCATCACGTGCATTATGACGTGCGTCTCTGGGCACATCCATGACTTCCTTCTCAACCAGAGATCTGGTATGTTATGGATGTGACTCATGACAGGCATTCAAAGATGCGTCACACATATTGTGACGTGCATCACAAGGGACGTCTTTCTCATTCTCCTCAAGCTGTGGCTCGACTTGATCTTGATGGGGCAAGAAACGCACGTCAGATGGTACGTGACACGTTCTTGACCTGCGTTGTCCTCTACATCAGGAGCACTCCTGCTTGTTCCTTATTCAGCTAGGTAGACTTGATGTTGGGCTTGTGGCTATTTGTACCACTTGTTCTTGAAGACTTTGCATACCAATCTCCAGCTTCTGACTCTTCTCCTCTTGGACCTTTATCATTTGTTTCATCAAATCCAAGGCCGAGAGTTCCTCAGTTTCCCTTAATTGACTTGATGTGCTTGTCCTCCGTTCTAGACCTTGCTGTTCTTGAGAAACTTTAATCTACTGAATGGACATTGCCATGGCTTTCATCATCTATTGACTTTGCATGTCTATGCCTTGAACAAAGTCCATAACCTTGTCAATCTTCTGAGAGGCATCTGCATCTAAGATTTGGCTTCCCTTGACTTTCTTTGTCCTCCAACCATTATTGGATAAGATCCTTTCCATGACCTTCTTGCATTCATCCACCGCCAAACTTTCAAATCAGCCCTTGTAGTTTGAATTCAGCTCGGTTTGACTTGCAGAATTTAGGGCCGAGTAGAAAGTTTGAAAGACCATCTATTTAGGTATCCCGTGATGTGGGCAGTCGCTCAATACTCCTTGAAATCTCTCCCAAGTTTTTGCCGAAGATTCATCATCATTTTGCACGAAGGTATGGATCTTCATCCTCAACTCCCTTGTCTTGGCCTCTGAAAAGAATCTATCCAAGAACAATGCCATGAAATTATCCCATGTCGTTATAGATTCTCCAGGTAGACTATTGATCCATTTGTCAACTACTCCTTGTAAGGAAAACTCTATCATCCTTAGCTTGACAACACCTTCATTCATTCCTGGGTATTGAATGTATCATATGTTCTGCTTAATCTTTCAAGGAATGCTACAAGATCCTCTTTTGGGTGCCCACTAAAAGATTCATTGAGAAACATCTCAATGGTCTCAACCTTGATCTCGAAGTCTCTATCCACTAGGGGCTTCTTAATGGCTGATGTGGGTTTTATGGTACCAGGTGTACCATATTGGCCTAAGGCCCTTTCGCCTACGTTTTACTCCATATGTTCAACTGGTGGTTTTCACTTATCTTAATCTTTTTTCAAAGAAACTCAATGGGTAACTTGTTAGATTGTCAGTGAATCAAAAAGTTGTAGAAGAAGACTACTAAAAACTTAAATGCAAAAAACTGAAAAATAAATGAAATAGACTACATAGTTAAATAGACTAACAATAAGCTAAGTTGCTCCCCAGCAACAGCGCCAAAAACTTCACACGCTCAGAAATTACCTTTAAAAGAGGTGAATTCCGAGGGAGCGTGTGACATGGTAGGGAACCAGTCAAAGTAATATAGGACTTTGTAGACAAAGACCCTAGTGTACCGAATCCAGGGAGCAATAAGGAATTGTTAATCAGTTTAAATGCAGTAAGGCTATTTCAAGGTTGTGGAAATGGTGTGTTTGATTTGTGAAACTGATAGATACAAGAACAATAAAAGTGTACAGAAAAAGTCGAAATCAATAAGTAAGAAAAGGATTTGGCCAGTCATAATTTAACAGAAACCAGGATTTCGGGTTCACAAACACATTCATGGCGATAACTCCTCAGCAATGATAGATTGTTGATTAATATCTCGGTGTAGCGGTTTACTCTTTAACTAGTTCTAGTCTCCTCCCGGGCATATTAGTCCCTCAAAGGAATTATCCATCCTACCATCTCTGGTTGAGTTACTCAGGCTAGTGACGTAAATAATCCTAAGGCATAAAATTCTATGTAAACTCTAACCTAGACTCTTACCTAAGCTACTGCCAAAATTGGACCTACCAATCTCCTGTTGAGTTTCTCAGGCTAGTGATCTAAACTAACTCACTTCCTAATTTGGTCCAATTGATTAATGCCTCGCTAAGGCGCTATTAATCCCTTTCATTTCTATCCTTAGATGGCCAATCTAAGTCCAACATTAAGATTGACAGCCTGAAACCTACCTAAATAAATGTTGGATATTTTGTGCCCTAGGCCAATCTTATCGTATACACATTATCATTTAT
>JAYMSW010002878.1:0-13059 GCA_036897725.1 Erodium texanum | reverse complement strand
ACGCCCCCGCTCTATCATGTTCGGCCGCGCACACGTCAGCATGTCCATGTCAACTCCTCCGCTCCCTCCGCCACCGCCTGACGGCGAGGATGATCCCATTCCCGACTCGTCCTCGTGCATTGCTCCCTTATGATATCAACAAGGTACATGTCAGTCCAAAACTATTGTAACATGTTCAACAACAATTATGTGATCCAGCTACAACAGTATTGTATCGACAATGCTCAATAGGAACTTGGCATTGTTATGTAATGTAACCTGATAGACAAATAGACGGATAGATAGATGTACCTGGAACCAGTCGGACGAATCCATGCAGACCTGAAGAGAAGTAAGACCCATTTGGGGAAAGTCCAAATTGTGTACAAAAATGCTAGAAACACGACCAAGTTTGAGTTTGGGACACTTCAAGCACACTCCATTGTTGGAGCTTAAGTAAGAGAGTGGAGTGAAAGGAGAGATATAGAAGAAGAGAGTGAAGGAGCTCTATGTTGGAGATGGAGGAGATGATGTGAATAAGAAGGAAGAAAAAGGAAGTGATGGTGGGGCTGCTGTGACTGAGCCTCTCTATGTTGCGACTCGTGGAGCTCTGTTACGGTGAGGTTACGGTCCACAGAAGCGTCGGTGGCGTTAGCCAAGGTGGGTCCACATTGTGTCTGTCCGAGATTGGACACATGGCCCGCACTTACACCTCAGTTCTTGACTGTGTCTGTGTCGGACAACCAACGGTGGTGATGTAACTGATTTCGAGGATAGGGACGTTTCGAGCCGTGGATGATGGCAAGTGTACGTCAGCATGAGAGAGGGGAATATTGAGGTCCCCGATAAAGAGCATACCGAAAGAGCACTCCAACTTGCGGGTCCCGACCCGCTCGGTGGGGCCAAGCTCGTCTCCTCCTACAAGCAAAGGATCGATTCCCTCCCCCCTCTCACGTGACTCTCTATCCCTCTCTCACGTTCTCAGTATATCCATTTAATTGGACGATAAAATAATGTGAACTCGTGTACATATCCGATATTAATGTAGATGATTTGAAGATCATCATAGTTGAGATCACATTATTATAAGAAAAATTATATTTTATTTATACATAACGTGTATTTATTATGTTTTTGTTTTATCACAATAACTTATCAATTTAATTTGATGATAAAATATTTCTGATTAAAATAAATATATAATATTAATACATATAATGAGAGATCATGATAAGTTCTATCAATTTAGGACAAGAATTACCTCCCTTAGTTATGATTATATTGTTGTTGAGACAGTTGTGTTTTATCCATATATAAGGATATAAGTTGTGATATATCCTATATTCCTCTAAATCCATTCTTGATCATAATAAAGAATATTTTAAAATTTTAATAATAATTGTTAAAATTAAAATCAAATCCTTTAATAAGTTATATAATAACATAAAAGTATAATAGTATCATAAGATATTACTAAATGATGTTATAGGTGTGGGTGGTTAATTAATACCATAAATTACATGTGTTGGGGCATCCCATGATGATATGATGATCTTTTAAGGTCGAACACAAAGAGGACACGACACATAGCTTTAGGCATGTGGATAGAACGACAACAGATAGAGAGAGAGAGGTGGCGTGAGGAAGACACTCCCCAATTCATGGGGGACCCAAAGTACAAGCTGTCGCTGTCAAAGTTGCGCCTACGTATCATACTCCAGTTCTGTTGTTTCTCGTACGTACGTAAGAATGACGAGGATGTACTGTTGTTGTTGTACTGTCTGAATCTAAATGTCCGCACCGTTCCAAATTATGCGCAGTAATTATTATGTCTATCATTTGGGTATCGTACTGTGTTTCTTCAGTTGGGTCGTAATTGTCTCAATCAAGTAGATAATCATTTATGCATTATTCTTATTTACTGGACCTACTCACGTGCTTAATTATTTGCTATCGGTACCTGTCTCTTGGTCAAGAAACACATTTTACAAATTTCATGTGCAAAAACAGACATCTAAGAATTTCTTCTTCACATATATATGGTTTAATTTTTTTAATCCTTGCAATCGCAGTTTTCAATAGTTTTTATTTTTACATTATCGTGAGATTATTCATGTGAAATGATGTATATAAAGAAACTATAGTTTATTATTATTTTTGATGATAAAACTCATTCATTAATTGTTTTTAGAATAAGAAGTGATTTTTTTTATAATTTTATTATATGTAGTAATTTTGGTTTGAAAAACAAAATCTAGACTAATTAAGATAAGATGATAGTATTATATTTACTATTTTTAAAATAAAAGCTATTGTTATTTTTTTGATGACGAAGATTGCATATATAGTTATTGAAAATTTCCTTCTCTAATATCATCATAACAATAAATTACGTTACATATTATAATTTTAAAGTTTCAAAAACTTGTATTAATGTGACCCTAGTTTTAAAATTTGTCATTTGCATTTTTGACCTTGCTGTCTGACTATAATATAACTTCTAGCATTTACACATGCGGAACCCCAATTTCTTAAGTTCTAATATATTTATACTTTGATACCGTTTAAAAAGTTTATTATTTACATTCTACCAAGATTTACACATATAACTTTCACTATTTACATTTTACCCCCTTTTTTTACGTGAATGACACCCATTAAATCAGCTTAATCCTATGGTACAAAATTGTTCCTTATTCTGACTTACAAAGTATTCATCTTTGAGCTTTCCTTAAAAATAATTAAATAGTGAGAGCTATTATCCTTTTTTTTGACCCTTTATAGGTGAAAAAGCTTTCGCATAATGTGTATATACATTATCGGTGAGAGGATTCAGTAATATACTGTACTTAGTATCTAAGTAATTAAATACAAATATTAATTAATGTCCCTCACAAAGAGTCACCTTCTTGAGAAAGCAAACCGCGAAAATGCAGACAAACTTGAGCTTCAAGTAACCCTAGCAAGCATCCTATACCATCTTTTACGAGCTTTGCCTTTTGTTTTTACTCTCTTTTCTATATTCTTCTTCATTTTCCCTCTCCCGATCGATCCCTATATTTTCATTTCAAAAGTTTGATTTACATGCATGGATTCAAAATTTAAATCTTTTTAACATCTAATATTAATTTGATGCCCTAACCTATAATATATAATTTATAACAGCTAAGGGAATCTATAACAGCTAGCTCTAGATTGTTACTTGTCACCTTCTCATACGTGTGTTATGATTTATATTGAATATGTGTATTATTGTATATGGATTATTCATTATTTACATCAGGATCTAGTGTAGTTGATGAGGATGGATGGTGATGTAGTC
This sequence comes from Erodium texanum, assembly GCA_036897725.1. Classification (NCBI taxonomy): domain Eukaryota; kingdom Viridiplantae; phylum Streptophyta; class Magnoliopsida; order Geraniales; family Geraniaceae; genus Erodium; species Erodium texanum. Next base: position 9,758 of record JAYMSW010002878.1, on the reverse strand, counting down.
ATGATTGTGGTCAAACGATCCGACCTCGTAATGGGTGCAGTCAATGTGGTTCTTTTAGGGCCACGATGGACCCACAATGGTTTTGTAGAGATCCCAAACTAAAGGTTGTAGAACTAGGTCATGATGATATGGATACGTAGTGTCTTTGGGACCATGTTGTTAAGATATGAAAGTAATGTTACAATTTGTAAATTATAAATGTTATTAGTCACGCTTGATTATAATAAGTTTGATATTTAAATACAGAGATACATAAAGTCTGAACTAAAAATTTAAGGTAATGTAAGTTCAATTTATTACATAAGTATGTGTTTTGATTCATAATTTTGTAATGTGTAATTTTGATATCCGATTTCGTACTTGATATATGGATTAAATATGAGATTTTGGTTTGGAACATGATGATATAAAAGGATAATGGATAAGATTATACAGCCATGTTAAAGTTTAGACTATCTTAAAGGTATAAATTATAAATAGAAGTCTAAACTTATTATTTAAGTTGATATATTTTGATTCAGAGTTTAAAAATTTGTATAAACATAAATATATTTTACAATCAAAACCTCCTTAAAAATTATGGATCATTATTGATCTACAATCCAGATTAAATATGAGTTCGGCTAAACACCACTCTTTAAACTATAAAGTGAAAATCACATCTTATACTGCATGTCTAGATGATTAAGAGTTGAGAATTATTTAGATCTATACAATAACAAACGTGTAAATAATTAGAACAATAGATTCCAATACGATAATCATTTGACAACAACCCGAAAATAGTTCGATAGTGATCTAATAATGACCCAAAACAATGTATATATAAATAAACACATGTATATATATATATATAATAGAGATGGGGTGGGTGCAGCCGAATGGAAGGAAGCAGGACACAGCACGCGCGACAAGACAGCACACCACAAGGGGCGTAGGGTAGCGAACAATGGGAACAAACTCTCAGAATAAAAACATTCCTATCAATAATATATATTTGTTTATATATGTAATGTGTGTCCGAAATATATTTGGAAGAGATGGGATTGGCCAACGAATCTTGAGACTTTGAGGTGGGTGGATCATATCTTTAAACGCACCTCATTTTATTCTTTTCCTATATATTTTCTTTGTCCTTTTGTATGCACAAAGACAACAATGAGTTAAGTTACTCTAGATATAAAAAAATCATATTTTATTTGTACTTCAGGTACAAATCTAGTTAACATAATCGAGTTACATTCTTACCTTGATATAGATTTAAATTTTTAATCAATAGTTAATTAATAAGGTGATAAACCTTCGGTAATAGATTGAGTCTTGTAAAGTGTAAACTAACGTGATAAAAGAACAAAATATCTATAAGTGAAGATCTTATAAGGTTGTTTTGAACGAAAAATAGGGTGTTCTATATTGGGCCGCTTTATACAAACCGACCGAGCCACTAATGGATTGTCTTCGGCCTTCTCTTATAATCTTTGTCATGGGCTGAAAATACCTTATATGACTGGCCCATTTTCTTTTGGGCCTCTTGTACGGACCCTACTAACTTATTACATTCTCATTTTGGGGTAATCAATCGAGTATCATCCGCTTAACCATTGAAACAAATACTAGCTACGTTTGATTCAAGTGTGTATTTATTAAGTTGTTTGTACGTGTTTATTGTTTTGTCTGGTTTGACCAAATGAGCAGTGCAATATCTGATTTAGCTATATCCATTCAAAACTAGTTTGTAGCTAAGCGAGTCGCTCAAATTGAAACCTTGACCTATTTAAAATGTTACTCAAATCATTATTATTAATTATTAGTAATTAAGTCCTCCAACTTTAGCACAACAAACATGTGTTATTGGTTGCACTCATCACACATTGTCTTAGCTTCCTCTCAAAGGCTTTCAAAAACATAGGATCATCAGCACATGCATTTGGGTCTTGCCTAGACTTCACCAACCTTTGGTTTCACATCTTTAAATTCCACCTAATTATCTCAGTGATTAATCCCATTAAAGATAACACAATCTGAAGATCTGACGTGGCGTTGACAGAAACGGAGGCGGCAGGGACACGTGTCAAAATGTCGGACCCTTAAATAAACAGAAAGTACGCACGTGTGAATCCACCGCACATGTGAACTCATGATGTCCCGTGCCAACCAAGCAAGTAACAAATCACTTCCATTTGCCGATTCCAAACCAAACTTGTTCGCCAACCACAGCTGCGCCGTTTACGTTCCTCTCTGTCTCTCCTCTGTTTCTTTATATCGTATTCATCTCCATTGCAGAGAGAGAACCAGAGCATTATATATACATATATGTGTGCGTATGTATACATCTCTCTCTTCTAACGCATACTATGGCCGATATTGCAGCGACGGTCGTCGAGGAACTCAGCGATGAAGAATCACACCCGGAAACGGAGGCCTCTGTTTTTCAATCTCGCAAAACAGAGCATCCTCTGGTCGGCGATAACGAGGTTTCTGACGAGGACGAGTTCGAGTTCGCTTTCGTCACCGTCCGGTCTCCGATTCCGGGCGACGAGATATTCTCCAATGGGCGGGTCCAGGCGGACCACCCCGTCTTCAACCGGGACTCCCTGCTCGGCAGTACCGGAGACAATGTCGGCGTTAAGATTGACGGCAACGATTCCAATCCCAAGAAATCGGGACGCATGCCGCTGAGGAAGCTGATGAGCGAGGAACGCGAAACGACGACGTTTCACTCCAACACCGAGGACGTGACCGTCCCTTCCGGTACGTACTGCGTCTGGGAACCCAAGAAAGTTCTAGAAGGCGGCCGGAGCTCCAGCAAGAGATGGAAGCTGAGAGACTTGCTTCACCGGAAGGCCGGAGCAAGAACAACGGGAAGGAAACTTCCGGGTAGAAGAAGACCACAGAAGTGATTCAATACAATTGAAAGTATCAGAATCACAAGTCAGAACCAAAAGCTCCTTCATCATTATCTTTCATTGCTCATGATGAGATCAAGAAGATTTTCAATATCAATATCTACTATAAATATATTGTAAGATGCTTATAAACTTATCACACATAGCACAAACAGATGTTTACTTTTGTCCATCTGAAATGTTATCTTTATTGTCCTAAAAGTAGAAAGGAGTAGCTACGAAGAAGTTCTTCAACTTTCTTCGTATGCTACTTCTTGGATTTCGCTTGTGTGCATTCCCAAGCCTCCACCGTTAGTCTCAACCTCACCTCCCGCTTCAGAGATCTTTGTAGCCCTCTGCAACTCATCGGTTACATCTAATGGATGATCGACTGATTTGTCGACCACCAACTGTTCTGGCTGAACGGCTGGTTTTGGCCTTCGGATGGCTTCAGCTGCTTCTGGCATTGCAACGGGGGGAGGTAGCGGAGGCACCCATGTGCGTTGCACGTGTTGCTCGGGGTTTGGTGCACCAAAAGAGCTTGATCGGACTTCATCTTCAGCTCCGAGTTCCATGACTCCATTTTTCTGCTGCCTCCACGGCACTGGACCGTCAACGTATGATTGGTAGGAGCCGTTGTCTTGTGTCTTGCCATTCAAGCTTTCACCACTTCCCTGAGATTGGAGGACTTGATTGTAATTGTTCTGTACCGGACTTGCCTCCCATGGCTGCTCAATAGGAGAGGGCATGGTTGTCAATTCATTTGCAATGAGTGCAAGTAAAATCATATGAACATCATGATCTTAGAGATCATATTTGAAGAGATCAACTCTAGGGCATACAGAAGTGATCCTAATTATAGATATGGTAATTTTGCTTTTAGGGCTAATTATATCCCAGAACTATCAAAAAATTAATTACTTTTAAACTGAGGGATAAAAGTTTCAGAGAAGGAACCTTAGTCCTTGGGGCTAAGCGGGGATTTGATGGTTGCTGATTAGGATTCGGGGGTAAATCATTGATTTCCTGCATATGATTCAAGAATAACGGGATCAGCATTTTTCAACGAACCAACAGATTCAGCATATAAAACTAAGAAAATAGATTTACTCTGATGTTCGAAGGTCTCTCCCCTCTCTGGATCATTGACATGATCTGCAACAGAAGCATAAGAAACAGTAAGTGATGTAGATGCATCTACATGCATTTTATGACTTATTTTTCCCCAAATTTTAGTGCTTTATTGCTCCATATGCTTAATATCTTAGCTTTTAGTACCAAAAATGGCCTCGACCACCTAAGTTTGCCGGGAAAGAATCAATAACGAGCTTCAAATAATAAGACAAATTGGTCGGGCTCGAATGTCCTCTTGATGAGGTTCTTGTCATGCCAATTCTTGGTTTTCAACTTATAAATATTTTGATTTTGATAGGTTATCAACCTAAACTCCTCTAGCTCATCAAGCTGCACCTTTTCCCCCGCTAGCTTATGGTCAAGATTAAAATTTCAATTGTCCAAAAAGCCTTGTGCTCAAGTTCTAGGGGAGATGACACGCCTTACCGAACACCAGCCTATAAGAGGACATCTTGAGGTGAGTCTTGTAAGCGGTTCTATAAGCCCAAAGGGCTTCATCTAACCTCAATGACCAATCTTTACAGTTTGGACTCACGGTCTTCTCTAAGATCCCCTTTATCTCTTTGTTGGATGCTTCCACCAACCCATTGGTTTAAGGATGCCCTATTTTCTTTATCTCTCCATCAATTTGTCCATCAAATACCTCCAACCATCTTCTACAACTTCATTCCTGTCTCATCTTTACCTATTTTGCACCCCAAAAACCCTTAGCCCCAAATCCAGAAATCACATAACCCTAGATTCCAAATCCGAAAATCCCACCATTCATCACCCTACACCACTCCCATAAGCTTTCTTTTCCGTTCACTTGTCTCCCTACCCACCGGAAATCAGAAAGTAGTTGAGCTTCAAGACCAAATTCAAAAATTTGAAGAACTAGGGTTCCTCAAGGCCGAAGATTCCTCACTCTATATTTCAAGGAGGCATTGCATGATCAAAGTCCTAGTCCAAGTTAGAATCATCGTGAATTGACCTTCGAGATGGTCAGAAGCAAAAAGAGGGCTCGTCGTTCAACATCATCATCGCGGGCGATCATCAACCCCAGCGAAGGTATGCCCAATGTAGCTTCCTTAGTGTTTGATGAAACTGAGCATGCAAATCGTTATGCCCAGCTTAAAGATCGACCAATTATTAATAGTAAATTCGTAAATGCAGAAATCCCATTCAACTATGGGTTTTAAGAAAAATTTGAGAAGAAATCCAAGATATGGGGTGGACATCCCTAATGTCTTGGAAAGTACCGGTATACGTTAGAGTTTCTTACTATTCTTAAAGTAAAATTTGTTCATGGTAGTAAGGATGTGGCATGGAGTTTCCGACTATGTGGAAAGAAGTTTGTATTATGCATTAAAGTGTGTCTTTGGCGTTTAGCATGACATCCGAAATTCCTAACACTCGCTCCTCCCCCTCGGAGGAGGAGATGTGGAGGGAGGTTTCCGGCAAAAATAATGCCAAGTGGAATAGCAAAAGCACTAAAGTGCGTAATATCACATTGAATGCATTATTGTATCTCCATCGGGTGCTAGCTTGCTCTGTATTTGGACGGGGTGATAGCCAAGAAAACGTTACCACCAATGACTTGCATATCTTGTATTGTTTCCTCACCTCGAGGCAAGCTCCATGTGAACGGGAAATTTCGTCCCACCTAAAGAGCCAAGCTGGCCAACAAAGAGGATCGATAGCATGTGACGCCTTTGTCACACAAATTGTATCCAATGCCTAGGTCAGGGTGCCTTTCCTTCTATTTGGAGTATCGAGGACCCTGGAAAGTCTTGTTTGGCGGGTTGGGAGAGTAGCTATGTTGTTGAAATTAATATTAGAGCTCTCGTTGATCGAGTTGCGAACCTTGGTGTTAGCTATGACGACTCCCGAGCCACTTGGAGTACCCCACACCCTCTAGGTTGGGAATTTGGCTCGGACCGCTTTAGTCAGTCAACAGAACTCTTTGACCAAAGAGTAATTAACTTGTGATAATAGTTTGAAATCCGTGAATTTCAGTTACCTCCATATATGACTTTGGGTGAGGTGCAACTGTGGGTTCATTCGGTGCAGGTGGTGATGAGGATCTCACTGCAAAAGAGTAATAATTATAACACAACATTCAATACATTGGGAATGTTAATTAATAAAATCTAGCTGTGATTGGTTAACAACCTGATCGCATGTCGTAATCACCCTTGCCATTCACATTTGGTTGCTGTAAGCACATTTCAAATCAGTATAAGACTTAATGCCAGCAACATAATGTAGATAGGCGCTGGGAAGGTAGAATTTATATTAATATCAACCATTGATTTATTTTAGGCTCACCCTTATATTTGTTGTTGAAACTCGATAATCTTCTTGATTGATGAAAGGGCCTCTTCCTGAAGTATTTGTTTCTACTGATAACCACAAGGAAATGAAAAAGATCGCTGAGTGTCATGCTTAGCTTTTTAAGAAGTTAACTATGCATGAATTAGCAACAATAATATTTGCACGAAGCATTATCATAAATAAAATATACTTCCAACAACACTTCTGTTAATTGTTAACATGGTGCAACATCAAGAAGAAATTTTTTCAGAAACTGAAGTGCTAAGAGAGAGTCAATCAACAGTAAAACAAGAACCAATTCCATTGAAGAAGAGGATGAAAACAATTTAGAGTTCTTTTCAGTCAGAACAATGCATCATATCTCCTCAACCATAAAAATAACTTACCAGCTTCCAACTTCCGAATTGAATCACTCAATGACTTCATTTCCTTCACTTGCACATCTAACAGATTCGCAAATGTCTCGAAGTATTTCTTCTCTGATAAAGTAAGAAACATGTATCAAACTCTAAACATATTTTTCAGTAGTGATATGTAAGAATTGAAAACCAAAATAATTAAGCAAGTAACAGTTATAGGTTTAAGGACAACAAGATAACCTAAGACCTACTATTAGCGCACCTTCATTTTTAGAATTCAACATTTCTAGGCTAGCTTTTGCCACATCAGCAGCTGCCGCGGCGGCAGCTTTGGCAGCTGCAGCTGCTTCCTCTGCTACACTTGGCTTTGAGGTGGTTTCCTTCGTTGGGTCGTTTTCTTCTTCTAATATGACCTTGCGAACCCAAGCCCTCAATCTTGGAACTATAGTTTTCTAATAAAATAAAATGAAACGGTTACAGCATTCTCATCAAGCTGAGAGGTCTAGCTACAAGAGAATAGCATTGCAAAAAAAAAAAAAAAAAAATACTAAGTCTACATCTTCCTAATCAATATTAAAAATCTGGCAAAAAATATTGAAGAGGCATTCCAATGGTACCTTAACCAATACTGCAGTTCCAGCACCTGTAACTGCAAGTAATCCCACAGCAGCAAAAGCATGAGACCAGTGAAATTGGTACCGTGATAAAGTCCCACCAGAGGTAATGACAGCACTTGGAGAAGCTGCTGCAGGCTGTAAAGTTTGTGCCAAGGGTTGTGGCTGAACATTTTGCGATGCCTTTACCTGGCCATCTGTCATTATGATAAGGAACACAGCAATGTCAATGGTTCAATCATTAATGGATCTGGTCAAAATCAATAACTTAAAAATCATCGCATAGCACCACGCCTTCAACTTCTATAGTATTAAATACCTTGATTTATGCTAACTGTCTGTGCACTAGGAGGTGCATCCTGTAATTCACATAAAAATGTGAGGGAAAATACAAACAAGATACATGAATTAACTGTTAACTGAAACAGGGCATGTGACAATTCAAAGGCACATGAATAAAAATGATTGTAATAAAACTCGATGGCCTTGTAGAGAAACACTCTGAACCAGTACAATTATAAATGCAACTTGCTTACAGGTACACGCCGAAATGCCTCATCAATCTCTTCTTTTGTTAAACCCTTCTTCTCAAGAAAAGATCGCCTGTAGATGACTGGAGATCCCATAACTTTTGGGTGCGAAAGGAATTTCACAGCATTTTGTACCTGGTCCTCCCTTATGGGTTCTGAGTTCACAAACACAGATGTTGCAGACTCTTGCTTAGTAGCCTCAACTTTGGCATCTTGTTTACTCTCACTTTCCGGTTGCACAGCATCAGCACCTGAAGTAAAGAAAACATCTTTTTCCTCTCAAGACCTTAAACATATTGTTAGTAAAAAAAAAACTTCCATCGTAAAAATTCCTACAACCAACTGCATAAAAGTAACGAGTTTGGAAGATAATTGTACTCAGCCATGACAAAATTCATAAAAATAAACAAGTGGTGTGAGGTATATCGAATCTGTAAACAAAAAAAAAAGAAGCTTTTTTTATTAAATATCCTTCAAGCATCTCAAGTTTACAATTTGCAAGTAGATAAAACCGAATACCCTCAATATACAAATTGCTACTTCATGTTGTCCAAAGCATGCCATCTACAAACACGTACTCTCTTCTTCGATTCTTTTGCTCAGAGAAGTACATAATACATACGCATATTACATATATCTCCATTCAATATCTACTAAACAGTAAAGCTAAAATTTGGGAGAAAAAGATGATGGGTTTGATGAACTTGCATGAAAATGAATCAAGCTATTTCTGTTCAACAATAAAACACCAGAATTTATTCCTAATCATAATCATATCAGAAAGTACACATATCCCTCCTAATCGAACTCAACATGTACCCATACTACATAAATGGTCTCTTCCCTAACTGGAAAACAAAAACCCATACAAATCCCCAAATTCACTAGCACTAAAACATGGCAAATCTGAAACAACCGATAACGAGTAAAATCAAACCTGGGGTTTGAGCCGGGGACTGAGTCGCCATACCGAGCACCTCCTCTGAGTGAATTGCGATGAAAAGAAGTAAGAAAGCAAGAGTAAGAGAAATGGATTGGAAAATTATGCGATGATTGATGGAGTGGAGGAGAAGAGAAGAAATAGGTTCTTACAGGAGAAGAAGATGAATGTGATGCGCTGATGGTGAGAGAGGTGATCGGAGAAAGCGGCGGTGGGCTCAGATACCGCCGAGACGGTGTGGTAGCTCGAAAGAGCTCAACTCTACTGTGAGCTGTTTCGTGGAAGGTGCCGAAAATATACAGATAACGCGGTCCAATCCTCTGATCGTCGCTTCTCTGCTTCAATATCTATTCCTTTTTAGCTTTTACTCTATTTTTTTCTTCTAACTTTTTGTTTGTATTATTTCCCATTTTTCATAACAAATTAATAAGTTATAAATAATTTTATTTTTCTGTTTTGACTTTTGCTCCTCCCTTTAATTTTTCTAAAAGTTTGGATTATAAGACTCGTGATGCCTTAAATTTTAATTATTCAATTACTATTGTTATTAAAAAAAATAAGAATAAACTCTAAAAATTACTACGTTCCATATATATAATCCTTTTAGGTATTATTATAATTTATATTTTTTTGTGTATTTAGATAGATTATATTCGAGACAATAATAAAATAATCTTAACATACAACACAACATATTTATGATAAATTAAAATTATATGTAATTCGAATGTTAACATTGACACATAAAAAAAATGTAACATTTTCTCAAGTAAAATGATTGAAAACAAATTATAATACAATTGTCTTTATATTGTGATAGTCTAACATATCAAAAAAATTCCTCCAAATAAGACTTAATTAAAATAAAATAACATGAAGAGCAGTGGAAACCCTAGAGCTCTCTTAACGCTAGAGTCGCTGACCACTATCGTGTAGTCAGGGGGAGATGAGGCGTCGGGCTCTCTCCCTCTCCCATCTTT
>JAYMSW010002877.1:0-13060 GCA_036897725.1 Erodium texanum | reverse complement strand
TGTTTTCTTACTAACTCATTCTATTTTTAAATTTCAGATCTCAGTTCTTGAATTACTGTGGGAAATTCATGCAGTTCAAGTGAATGATGACGAAGCTTAGAAGCTTGGATATGGAGTTCTTTTATCTAGTTTTAGTTTGTTAATTTGGATATGTAATTTTGTAAGCCTCCAATGGAGCTTGTTTGTCCTGAGTTGTAGATTGTAATAACTAAACTTTTGCTTGACTTTATTTTAATAGAATTAGTTCTAAAGGGTGTTTTTTCATCATTAGGAAGTGACCATCTTGAGACTTTAGTCTCGATGATCACTTTCTAATGGTTTTTCACTCATGTAGTTGAAATTATAATATTTCTTTTGATTTTTCAACTTAAACAGGATATATTGGCCCATAAATCAACTTATTTTGGTTTCCAAACTGTTGAGCTTGGCCCGTAAGCTGATTTTTGGTCCAATATGTGAACTTTTAGGCTTAAAGCCCAAGTCCAAAACAAACGGTTATGAGCAGTTAAAAAATCAATACTCATACTGTATCCGGAAGAGAACTACCCCAGAATTCCAACCAAAAAGGATAGGAGACGGTTAGTCAAAAATGGCTAACCACCTCATATGATTAGGAGCGAGAATTAGGCTCGGGGGCAGGTATCCGCCCCTTGGACACCCCTATATGATAGACGGGTAGATATGGGTGTGAAGAGTGAAAAGAAACATACGGTGTCGTTTAAGGTATTGCCACTGTCCATAAAGTCCTCATTCAATCTTTCCTTAAGCCTAAGCCTAAGCCTGCGAAACTTGTATCCTCAGCAAGCAAGCGAAACCTCTCGGAGTCTCTGCAATTTGGTGAGTCCATATTTGTTATTCTATATGGATTTTTACGTCATCCTATATTTTTTATATTTGATTTTAGATTGTTTTGAAAAATAAATTTCTTCCATTTGGTAAAAGGTGGGGTTTTGGAGTTGAGTTTCTCTCCGATTCTGTTATTGATTTTCCTGAGGTGTTTATAGATATTACTCGTCAAGTTTGAGGTAATTGCTGCGGCATGGATACCGGACCAAAAGCGGCGACAGAGGAGGCCAAGATCGACTTGTTTGAGGACGATGATGAATTCGAAGAGTTTGAATCCAATGAAGGTGTGGAGCTCTACATTGCATCTTTATTTTGATCTTTTCTATTCAAGCTTAGCTAATCAATTGCTTAATACTATATTTGATGAGAATGTGAAGTTGATGTGTGTTTTGATGACCTCTTATCCTATGGAGGACAATAGTTTAGGGTTTATGCATACAAGCCCATACACGGTTAGATGTTGTTCTTCAGGGAACCTAATATTTTCAAACATTTTGCTTCTACGTGTATAATTCATGTCATCACTATGACGTAATGCTAAAAATATTGTCTTTTCGGGTTGAATTGATCCATTGGCGAGTTGCAAATCTAGAACAAAACAAAAAAAAATCCATTTTGTGGGTTGAGATTATTAGTGAGCTAGCAAATGGAGCATTGAATCAAACACTCTAGTCCTTCGCATAGGATCAGATGGTCTGGTATTTTGCTGTCAATACCAGTATAATAATATCTCACTGGATAGAATGGAGTTATGCATTGGTACTGCTCTCGGTGCTTATTTCAAAAATCCCTTCCTCTAATTGTGTTCCAGCTCTCAAGTCTCAAGTTGTTGCTTCTTTTTTTTTTTTTTTTTCTCTTTCATTGGCACCTATTATCTTCATGGTTCCTTTCTGTAGTGACAATTTTTGAGTTTGAATAATATAGTTAGTGTGGTTTCAACTTACGAGTTTATAATGAAAGGGAGCTTTTGTCAAATTTAGTTGTAGTTGGATGGTGACCGTTGTTTGTAACAGTGCAGAGCATGGTTGTTAAACTCGCCTGATTTAAGTTGCTTCACCGTGTAAAGGATTCATAGTCACCCCTGAATCGTGCCTGAATTTGATTCACGATTCTCAGATTGACCCAAATTTAAATGTGATTTAACAGCCATGGTGTAGAGATAAATGACTGAATCAAACTTTATGGATTGAGGTTGGTAATTTTGACGTCTATAACCAGGGTAAAATAGACTTGGATGATGTACTTGCTAATTTGGCTTCTACATATATGGATACTGTTACAAGCTCAGGTACTATATCTCAATGTAATGCTTGGATTTCTGTCTTGAGTTGATTCATTTTTAGTGTAAGACAAATGTTATGCCTGACTTTAATTTACAAGTTTCCGTTTATATTTAGACTAATAGTAATAACGGTGACAGAGTGGGGGAACAAGGAAGAAGGAAAAGATGTAATTCAACAGTGGGAAGATGACTGGGACGATGATGATGTCAACGATGACTTTTCTCTGCAGCTGAGGAAAGAACTGGAGAATAACACCGGGAAGAAGTGAGCCAGATATGCAAAATTCTGTAGTTAATTTCAATTAATGTTGTTCACTCCATGCTTAGGTAGCTGAACTCACGTGTTTCACTTTGTCCTGAATGTTTGCTAATGATTCAAAGTTGATGTACATTCAACCCTAGAATCGTGAATCTTATGATCATATTGAAGCATTTCTAAGAACATTTACAAATGTACATGTTTATGTAAAGTATGAGCATATATAGATGTACATTGTGCATGGGACCTGTTCTTAACCTCTGAAAGGGATGGATTGAGGATACTCTAGATGTAAAAAGCAAAACTAGCTGACACTTATTCATAAGTATAAGAAAGGCTTGCGATACAAAATACCTAGTCAAGTCTATGGTAAGTACAGGACAAAATGTAAGTTCAAAGAGATCAATGTAACCTACAGTTTGAACTTACCATAGTTTCGTTGTCTTACGATAGTTACATTAACCTACAGTTACATTGAACTTACCATACACCAAAATGTACAGTTTCATTTTGTTTTGGTTAATGTCAGTCACCAGATCCAGTTGGAAGTTCAGATGAGTTGTGGAAAACACCAAAACAAACAGATCAACTTTCATTGATCTCCGAACTAAAAGGAGGATGTTTTTATTACATCCGTTTTATTCTATACAACCTGGATTGTATCCTATATAGCATAACAATAACAATGCAATGAACTGTAAGTGGGAAAATAAAATAGGTATGTGGCACCCAATTCATCATTCTGAACTCCGGTCCCATTGCTCTTGCTCTGCATCCGCACCAATATGTTTACAGGTTAGTTCTTCTGTCTGGTTTTATCCCAACAGAGGCTCTGTGTAAGGTTTTGAGTAAGGAGTATCAAGTTTCATGGAGTATGTCACAACCAACCCAACAAGCGAACACAATGCCGGAAGCAGACCCAACCCAAATCTAGTGACTGACATGTAGACCTGTAGCCCATGGCTTCCCAGGAGCATAGGTGAGGAACCTGCAATACATGTTATGGTGTCAGGTAATCATCTTAAGAACTAGGATGACAAGTAGGAATCATAGGTAAGCAACTTGCTTTGATATGACTGAAGAACATAAACTGCAATCCCACATGCCATTTTATCCATGAAGCTCAATGACCCACAAACAAATGCACACCCATTCAGGTCTGTCCCAACAAGAACACTCTGCATACTCACTCCAGTCACCTGTTTATAAACAAGTATCAAAATAGAGAGAGTTATGTATGTTCTTACAAGAATGGTATCGACATTAATGTATGTTCTATATACATTGGTGTTAATAAAGCAAGAGTTCCAAAGCATACCGTCATGAAAGCATTTGCTATACCAATAAATATTGATATCATGTACACAAAACCATTCATGCTTGTGGGTAGAACAAGGATTGCTGCACCACAGAGCATCCAAAGAATGCACCCAGCAGAATAGTAGGACTTGAGGCGCTGCCCAGTCCATGCAATTTCCTACAATGTGCGTACATATGTTAACCTTTTGGAAAAATGTATATACAATACTAAATCAGACATTTCCTGTCTTATGGAGAAGTGATTTTCAGATGAGGTACCTGTAAGATGACTGATGCAATGAAGCTCAAAATGTAAATGATGCCTGGAACCTACACTCAAACCAATTAGACAAGATAATCAGCTCTCCAAACTGAAGGGACTACAAGCCAAATGAAATATGGTGAAGGCAAGGTTGGGAACATACCAAAGCTTTGGCTGTCATTGCCATTCGCATTTCATCAATAACATAGAATGCAAGATATGCCTGAGGACAAGAAAATCACATTTACATAAGATATGCAAGATATGCCAATCCAGCTAAAGCAAGAAAAGAAATGCATGCTGACCTGTGAAACATTGGTTATCAATCTGTTGATCACATAAGCTATGGAAACTTGATAGTATAATACTTTCTTGAACCAGTAACTCCATGGAATTCGTGCATGACAATTGCCGTGCACATCCTTCTTTGATCTACACAAGAAATATATTGATCAACTAGCTGAGGTTGTGTAAGCTACCAAACTATAAAAAAAGTTGTTATTACATGACATATTGAAATTTGCTTTAAGACTTCAAAGGTTATGTAGCATACCGTGGTTCTTTGGTCCCCAGATGAAATATGACCACAAAGCAGCATCCAACAAAAATGGACAAATATGCTATCCAGCGGTACTGTTTATCAGACAATAATAAGAGCCAGACCCAAGAGAACAATGGTTAAATAAAACAAAATTACAATTTTCTTTCTATCAAACACACCTGATTCTCAATATCATCATGAGTGTTTGCTTTAAGAGCTTCAAAAACTACAAAAGCAACCGCATATAGGCTGAGGTTGGCAACCTTAAACATATTCAGATCAATAAGAGAAAGAAAAAGAAACTATCTTCAGCAATCTTGTATAAACATATATACAAAAATATCACATTGAACAATATTCAGGGAACAGACCATAGTAAATGCATTTCGACAGCTAGCCAAAACTACTCTGCTTGTTGAATTCAGAGTGATGCAATTCAGCATAGACCTTCAGTAAAAGAATAATCATGGTTTACTCGATAAATAAATAAATCAGTAATGATTTACATGTTTAAGTGAAGTGGTCTTAGGTTGAAGTAATTACATGTGCGAAACTTGAGTAGCAGCCCAACCCAAGTTGAAGATTGCTGCAAATGTGCTGTACCCAACAGTTTCCAATGCCAATGAAGATGAACCAATGACTTTACAAGGCAAGCAACCACCAAATACAGAAGAAAATGAAACTGCCACCAAAATGGATCCTCCAGCATGCCACACTTTGAAACGTCCGAACCTGTCGATCTGTCACATTAAAACATATTATGTCAACCAACATATTGGGCCAATGCCATGTACATACTAGATCCTTGAAGACCTCAAATAGATACAACTATGAATTGTTTGAAGACTACATCAGTTAAGCAAATTATGATATGTAAAGGGGTGATATGCAAAAGATCAGAGCATAGAGATTATGTATTTGATTGAAGTGCTTTGAAGATACATAAAAGACTAGTTATGGAGGAAAAATTGATAACTAAGGTTTTAATTATTATACCAGTTCACCAACGAACATCACAGCAAATGCATCAGCTATTTGCCCAGATAGCATAACAATCGCAGCATCCCTGTGGTATACAAAACCAACAGAAATAAAAATAAAACACAGATCTTATGTTAGAAAAAAAAGTGAACAAGACATACAAAGTAGAAACATCTCACAAATGTATAGTAAAATCATCGTATGTATCCGGATGAAAACAATAAGAAATATACCTTGGAGTGAGTCCAATGTCTGTCAAGAATACTAGGAGATAAGTGAACCAACAAGAAGCAGTGATGTCATTAAGCATGTGACCCACTCCATAATAGAAGACAGGCAGTCTAGCAAGGGGTTTGGTTAATGAATCATAATCCTCCATAGATGAGCTTTGAATTAAGGAACTTGTCCTGGACTGTAGCTTCTGATCAACCGTAACCTGTACCAAATTGGACAAAAACAACAGATTCACCAAACTGGTTGATTGAACTTAGAACATTAAAGTATCAGCTTGCAAGTCTGAGAGCCATAATTTCATAAAATCCTATTAATAGAGATCATTCATCTTCCACGCTGCCCAATAGGAAATGAATGGCAATCTGATACGCAACAGAAGAATAGAGTGTACTCTTATCTCTAAATTGACTACATTTAGGAAAGACAACTAAAACTGCTAATGGGTTTGTTTTATTTCCTTTTCTTCCTCCAAATCTTACAGATTCAGAGTGTCACAAATCAAATGTAAAACCTAAGTTCGTTGTGTTTCTTTTTCTTCCTCCAAATCAACCCAGAATTGCAAAACCCAAAAACATGAACAAACCCAAAAATCCTCGAAAACTAAAAAAAAATTAAAAATGGCAAATGAAAATCAGCAAATAAATAGAAAGCATGTACATACAGAGGGATTGAAGGAGTGGTGAGAAGCTGAAGTGGTTGGTCCGGAGACAAGAAAAAATCCAGAATATCGTGAAGCCCTCTACAGAAACATCAATGAACACAAACAAATGTGTAGGTAATAGGTTGGTGCAAGTAGAGGCGCATATTTATAGTACTGAAGGAAAATTATCTAAAAATGGTGATTCCGTATTCATGGGGATTTGAAGTCATTGGGAGGAAGGAAGCGGGCGGCGGGTGAAAAGACGAGGCTACCCTTGTTGCAGGCAATCCTCAGGGTAAAAAAAGAAAAAAGAAATTGTGTTTTTTTTTTCCTTCTTCCAGATAACGAGATGATGCAAGGGATGGGCTCTGAGGCTCAATCTGTGTATTTGTATTTTTTCCAAAAGATGTGGATGTGAATGTGAATGTTAACGTGCTTTGTTTGTCTTCTACAGCAATTTGAGGCTTGTGTTCTTCAACCTTTCATTGGCTGACTCTAGAGAGAGGGACCCACTTCCCAAAACCGCCTTCAACGACCAATCGTTTCTCTTCCTCATTAATATTTGAAAATCATCAACCAAAACATGTATATTGTATTCTCCGAACACTGCCTAAAACAAAAAAACGCCGCCACGCAGAATCTCCGGTCGGAAGAAATAGTCACGATCAGATCATGCAAACGCAGCATGTGACTTGACTTGAAAGTATATAAATAAATGGATCGTCGTTGTAGTAGTTATGCATGCGAATACAATATATATACCATGGATCATTTCCAAGTTATTTAATTAACAAGAACAAAAGTCTCTTCCACATCATGAATCATCTACCGCCCGCAGCCGCATCGATTTCACAAGGTTTTGTTTAATGGATAAGAGACTAGCTAGCTATTACTAATTTACTATTAGTGTGCCATCAGTGTCATAAGCTACTTTGTTTCTTTTGTCAAAATTTAACAATTAAATGGTTATATTTTCTTTTTTACGTTGTCTTTTGTTCATATGTCATTACCAACATCGATTAAAATGAGACTTCATTTGTCAAGTCAAATAAATTAGATTAGCTTACATTTTTAATAAGTTCATTCGTACTTTATTATTTTTCTTATATTGTTCGTAATTATTGATAGAAATCATTAGTTTTTTTGAAAATCGAAAATTTTAAAAGGATGAAATTGCTCTTATTTATAAAATTTTAATTATTGATTATTTTCTGTGTTTATCTTGTTGAAGAAGGATACAATTTTGTTTGCTTTTGGTGTGTAAAAGTAATCCGAAGGGTGGGGGTGTTTGATTTTGTAGGTAGAAATCGATCTACAACGAGTTTTTTTTTTCATTTAATGAGTAGACAAAGATTGGAGATGATCAGTTAATTTTGAGCTAATTTTTGTACGAACTTTTGTGTTATCTAATGTGAATAGTAATAAATAATCAAGTGAACATAATGTCAAACAAAGTGAATTACTTTTTAAACATAAATTATTGTCTAGAGTTAATTGTATATGACTACGTAGACGTTTTATATACGTGTGATTATATATATAATCACACATGACTAAGTATGTAAATAAAAACAACAGATAATACATATGTATATACATAATAGGTATAAAATGATAATTTTATCCTTCAAATAAAAGAAAATTTTTTTTAACTAAAAATGTCAAAAACAAATACTAAACGAATAAACATTATATAAATATAAAAAATGAAGATTTTTTATTATAAAAATAGATAATAAAATTAAAGGTGTGACATTGGAATGAATATCATCCGATCGAACAACCCCCTAGTTTGTGCTACGCCTGTGGATTTAGTTAAAAGAATTCTGAGACCTTCTCCATCTGTACTTGAGTCGGGTGATGAAGACGGGGTGACGTCATCCAGACGTCACCCTTTCAATTTTATTATTCATTTATTTATTTTTGTTTAATATTTATTTTTAACATTTGTATTTTAAGGGTAAATTTTTTATATTATACATATATATCAAGTGTTTAATATATACACCTGTCGTTTTTATTTATATATGTATGTGTATATTAAACCTTTATCTATGTACTAACTTACTATTATCAACTATGAGTTATGATACATGATATATACTAATCAAAGAAATATAGGTGAATAGTAACGGCAGATCATAGCAGTAGTCGACAAATTAGACTTGTTGAAGTAAATAAATAAAAGCAAATCAAGTACAGAAATTGTAATTAGAATGTTTATTTATCGTAAACGTTTACCGAATACATTAACTTTTCATGTCTGGCTGTCTTCCAAAGAATGAAATTACAACAATCCCCTAATTACCATGTAACCTTGATTAAAACTCATTAATTTTATAATATATTTACTTTCCTACTTTGTCATGATATAAATCAAACATGGAAATCACGAAATCAATTTACATCTGATGATTTTGACTCGGACACATTTATTTATAAATATTTAATTCTATTTAAAGAACCAATTACAACATTTTTTTATATCATCACTGTCATTTTGACTAAACTCATTAATTTAGTAACATTGACTTTTTTTTTGTTGTAATTAGTAGCATTGTCAAAAATAAATCAGACTTATGTCATCCAGTAATGATTAAATAAATTATAATTTTAATGGCATGATTGTCAAAACTCTTAAGCCGCCGTATAAATTAATATAAAAACGGAATTGTTAATTTTGAAAAAGTTGCTGCTTATGTTATATATCATTCGTCAAGATATATATAACAATTTTTGAAACTAATAAGTTAATAATCTTTACGAATTTTAGACTTGATAGAAATAAAAAAAATCTTATAGCTAGTTCTCACAGAGCATAACTCGCGTACTACTTACAACCAGACTAGACCTAATAGCACAATAACTATGCACCAACAACAAAACAATTTTGTATCTAAGTCAGACTAAAGTGACACCTTATCGATGACCATGCGTCACACGCTCCGCCGCTCCCACGCGCCTCATAACTGACATTCACGCTCATCTTCCCCGGATCCAGATGGAGAAACAGATCTGATGAGAAGCACCCGCAGGCGAAGAGAAGCCTAACAATGATAGACCACCGAAAAAGAGTAAAAACTATACACGTTCGCCGCCTCCGACGGTGGCAACAAACATAAAAGCAAAGTCTAGTTGTAGACAGGAAGATGAGAGCCTGAAGGAAGGAGAAATGACGAGAGAGAAAGAGAGAGGAGGCGGCTAGGGTTTTACCCTAGTCCATATAAAGACGGTATTGACTAAGAGGGTAAGTGGTTAAAGTTTGAAGTGAGCAAGGTCGATATTAGTGAGAGTCGGGTATGTGGGAAAGCAAAAAACGCATGTCATATCCAAGTGTCCTGACCAGCAACAACTTCGAGCATGACGGTTGGCCCGGAATGGTTCCCGCGTTGAAATTGACCTTTCCATGCTATCGGACAATTTTCCACTCCCAATGGATGCAATCAAGGCTTCCAAACATTCTAGGAAAGCCGTGTGTTTCATTCCCACGCAATATGTGACGAACATCTCTTTTGTTCGGCCTTCGTAAGTAGGTGGAACCGAATACCTTGATGACGCCTTACAATACCTCCTCATACACTCCAAAGCCGTGTGTTCTCCCATTCTTAAGTATGTATCGACCAAATCAGCTGAGGAATCATAAGATAATGATTGAACAGCTGTAGTGCATTTTTGATACGGAAAAAACCGAGCTTACCGAGGGCTTCAAGAATTTTTTTGAAGTAACTATGATGTTCCTCCAGGCTCCTCATAATTGCGTATTGCGAACAAACAACTCTTTCCTTATATAGAATCGATGATGAAATTGTTTATCGCTGTAAATCGACGGGGTTGAGAAGTAGTCCATCGTGAGTCATGCATATCCTTCTTCATGACCTCTGTCTATGTGTTTGGACTCCTGTGTTGTGCTTGAGAGATGAACCCTCTCCTCGAACAACCATTTCTAATAGTTCATTCAACAATGGCAGAGGATTCATGAGACTTCTCCGTAATTTGGCATACATTTCTTCACGCAATTCTTCTTCACGATCAGAAGCCATTGGATGGACAAAAAATTGGAGAGCAAATACTTAGAGTGATGGAGTGAATACTGTGAAGTTGAAGAGTGAATAATTTGAGTTTTATAGACATTTTTTTTTACTTAAAATTGCACTTTTTTAATTAACTAGTTGTTACTATTTTTTTAATAAAAAAAAATGGACATGTGTCAACGTGCCATTAGACCACCTCAACCGACCATTGGGCCTTTATAGGCCGCAAAAACAAAAAAGGAGTAGGGAAAACAATCAATTAACAGAACTGTATCAAAGAAGTCCCCTTCATTTAGTACTGGTTTAGTTACACCACTCTTACACAGAAGAATTCAAATATTATCAGCACAATAATGTACAATGAGAGAGAAGGACCAAATGGACAAAACCATGAACGATGTTATTATGAAATGAAAACAATGTCATCTCATCAAATTCAAAAGTGCCTCATATGATCGAATATGTAGCAAAAGAGGACAAGTGATGCAGCAACAATCTCTACACTCAGCCATCTCTTCCTGCTGCTGCAACCATCACTAGAACTAGTTCCCTCGCTTTTACCACTCGTCGAATTCGCTGCAGCTGATCACATAATAAACATCAACAAAGATAAAATCGAATCAACTCTTGTACCATGCCTTAGCCATCAAATTAAATCTGTTATATACCTGTAGGAGTGGGACTAGTTGCAGTGTGATTGGAGCTAGCATAAGCAAACTCATAGAAAACTTGAGCTTCTGTTGAATTTGGAGCCAAGTGAAGAAGAGCTGCACAAAAGACCAACCCCATTATATATAGACCACAAAATCAATAAAATAAAATAAACTAATTTAAATTACCCATGTAGTGTAAATGATATATACCAGGACATTCAGAAACATTAGCTGAGGCGTGACACACAGAAGGGAGGCCAAGAGCCAGAGTGGCATTGATGCTGAGACCCAAATCAGGATCATCTCTGTCTCTTACTATCACACACAGACACTTCTTGCTGCTCTTGAGCAGCGCCTTGAGGCCGTTGCAGCAATCTGGGGTTGGAGCCTTGGCCTGCTCCTCAACGTAAGGCAGACACGTCGCCAGCCCCGCCAGCTGCTCCCCGCACTCCTCCCTGTCTTGGGTCGCATCCGGAGCTCCCAACCTTGCCGACATTGACAACGTTAGCAGTACCATAAATGGAAGCTTGAATGCAGTGAGCGCCATGGTCTGAAACCGATTCAGATTCACAGGCGAAATTGGAGAGTGGAATAATAGTAGGATTGGATGCTTTTGGGTATTTAAAGAAGCTAAAAAGGTTGTGTGGTGCCATAGTGGGAGTGGTGGCTCTGCTTTACACTCATTATCTTTGATTATTACATCCATTATCAGTGTTGATGGAATTGTTGAAACTTCTTTCTTAATTATTTTGTATCGGAGGGACAGCTTCACTTTTGTAGCATGATTACATATAAGCAACACTATCTCCGTGTCTAAAGGGTTATTTATTTATCTGATTAGTGTCTATAGGGTTTAACTTTTAGATTAACGTTTATGTTCATATCTTATATTTTTCATAACTGATTTGAATTTGTGGAGTTTTACAACGAGATAATAAAAATTAGATCTCAACATGCTAACTGCAAACTCTTGGAGAGCTATCACCTTAAAGTAACATTTGGAATGAGTATTATGAATGAGAAAATAAATAACGATCTTAACAAGTTTGGAAAAGAGCTTGAGAACGTTGTAGGTGAAGGAGTAAAAAAGTGCAGTGTTGGCGAGCTTGAGAATTGGCATATGGAAGTGGGTCACTTCACCTAATAACCCACTCAACACAACAATGATGGTATGAGGATTCAGACCAGACCCACAAAACCACTGTCATATTTCTTTTATTTACACACTTACATGTTTATCCAAATAACCGTTTACCGCAGTTGATATTAGTTATCTTCCATTCAACAAATATATTAACTTTGTTTACTTGGCAATAAAATAACATATTCTGTCTTGAGAAATCTTTTACCTATTTATTTAAGGCTAACTCAAAGTTTAATTAAATGTGAAGATTCAATAACAAAGTTGGTAAGAGAGTAAAGGTAAAAAGATTCTATTGGAAAATACATCAATTTAGTTTATAAACCTTTTTTTAAAAAAAGAATTTAGTTTACAAATAAACCAAATTAATTGGTAAACTGTTTGAGTTGATATTTTTTTGTTCAGATAAAACTTCAATTTATTTTTCTAAATTAGGGCCCACGGACAATATGGACAAAAAATAACGGGATTACATTTGATTCTACCCTTTATTGATCTACATCTCATAGAGCAAATCTCTTCAAATGTACAAAAGAAAAAGAGATAAGAAATTTAAGGATAGAAGGGAGGTTGAAACGTTAGAAAAGAAAGAGACTCTTTTTTAGATGACGACCATCAAATTAGTTATAAGGGTAATTTACAAATGCCTCATAACCTATTAGCCGATTTCACATGGCACTTTAATATTTCAATTTATACGAAAGCATCCTAAACTATTCAAAAATTTACGATGTCCATTTATCCATCTAACTCTGTTAGGATTTTTATGTAAAATGACCAAAATGCCCCTAACTAGTTCTTAGTTTTACACAAAACCTTATCCCTAAACCTTCAAACCTTAAAAGTCTCGACCCTAAACCATTTAAACTTAAAAAACAAAGAAAAAATAAA
>JAYMSW010002876.1:0-13062 GCA_036897725.1 Erodium texanum | reverse complement strand
AAAGTAAGTGTTTGAAGCCGAGGCTTTGGCAAGCAATAAGAATGAATCAACTAATGGAATTACTCTAACAATGTTAAGTGGTCGCTAGGTACAGACCAAGCTTTACAATTGTGTATCCTAGATATTTTGCATGCTTTGTAGAGTGTATCTGTTTTTTTTCTTTCTTGCTTATGTAACCATTTGTTGGAAGAGATGTGAAAGTTCTTTTTCCTAGTCATTGCTTGGGTATAACATATTTCCAATTGGGTTGATTAGTTCCTGTGAAAAAAGTTCATGATATACAAATTGGACAACACGCTTAACCCCAAAAGATTAGTCTCTTTGTTGATCTCATGACTTTCAATATGAGACTCGAGACTTATATATGGACAGACTTAACTATTTCTCTTTTTATATTGCTCAAACTCTTACCTATTTTACTCATTCCTCATGGATCCATTCACACCATAGGATGCTATTTCCACCCGTTAGGGGCCCACTTCATCCAATCTAATCCACCACTATAGGGGTCTATTTCTCAGTGACATTGAACTCCACCTTGACCCAAAACAAGTCAACAGAAGCTTGGACTTATGACTTAGTGATATTTCACTACCAAAAGAAAATAATTTCACTACCATTATGCTTGACATATTTGTGTGGTGTTTGACATTTCACTCATCTTTTCAAAATAAAAGACTTGATATTTCAATATCAAAAGAAGACAATCAACCGAGCCTTGTTACAACCTTTGTTCTTTGCTCCTCTATGCTGTGCATGATAGTTTGTACAGCTCTTGACACCATATATCCGAGCCAGACGCTTACAGGTAACCAGACCTTGGTTTCAGCTGATGAAAAGTTTGAACTCGGGTTCTTTAGCCCGGGGAATTCTGAGAAGCAATACCTTGGGATCTGGTTCAAGAAACCATATCCCGTCACAGTAGTATGGGTTGCCAACAGAGATATCCCCGTCCCCAAGAACTCAACAGGCGCTTTCAAGCTTACTAACGAGGGAATTCTCATCGTTCTTGATGACAACAAGATCAGAATTTGGTCATCCAACACATCAAGATCTGTGCAGAACCCAGTTGCATAGCTCCTGAATACGGGAAATCTTGTTGTCAGAGACGAAAATGACCATGACCCGAAGAACTTCTTGTGGCAGAGTTTTGACTTCCCATCTGATTCAATTGTAGCAGGTTTAAAGGTAGGAAGAGTCAGAGCTACGGGTCTTGATAAGTTCCTGACATCCTGGAGGAGCCCTCAAGACCCTTCTCCAGGTGATTATACTTGTGGGTTCCTGTCAAAGGGATACCCACAAATAGTTCTATCGCGAGGCTCAACCATCAAGAACAGGGTAGGACCTTGGAATGGTTTGAAGTTCAGTGGGACACCAAATCCGAGAGCATTCTCACTATACAAATTTAGGTTTGTTTTCAATGACAAGGAGATGTACTACAGGTATGAGCTATTTAACAGCTCTACAATCTCCAGGAAAGTTTTGACGCCTGAAGGTGTCGTCCAGCAATTCGTGTGGGCTGAGAAAGTAAAAGGGTGGAGCCACTACTTGTCTTACCCAACAGACAATTGTGATGCTTATGCTTTGTGTGGGGCTTATGGAAGTTGCAATGTTGACAAGATTCCTCAGTGTCAGTGCATAAGTGGTTTTGTGCCCAAATTTCCACAAGAATGGGACGGGGCGGATTGGTCTAGTGGGTGTGTTAGGAGGACTCCTTTGAATTACAGTGACGATGTGTTCTTGAAGCATTCTGGTTTGAAATTACCAGATACACAAAAGTCTTGGTTTAACACAACCATGAACCTCCATGAATGTAAAATGGTCTGCGAGAAGAATCGCTCTTGTACAGCTTATGCTAATTTGGATATTAGAGACGGTGGAAGCGGATGCTTGTTGTGGTTCGGAGGCCTGATTGATATTAGACAGTATAAGGATGAACTTGAGCTCGATATCTACGTTCGGATGGCTGCATCAGAAGCAGGTTTGAGTTGAGTCCCTATCCTTAGCTTGCATTACTTCTTTGCTCAATGAGAGGACTCATAATGTAGTTCTCAACCTTCTATATTTGCTTGCTAATAGATTTTGTAAATCACAGTGAAGATTCTTGTTGAAGGTCCACCCAAACAAGATTCTAGCGCCAATCATAGTGAGTTCAGTCTTCACATGGCTTGTTGTAGGATTTTGTCTGATCAGTTACATTGTGCGCAAGAACAAGTCACATGGACAAGGTAAACTTCAAAACAAGTCTAATTTATAGTATGATATGAAGCATACACATTCCCAATCTCATTCAAACAATTTTTCTGAAGACTTAGAAGGAGACTTCAGAACCAAAATAAAAAAGGAAGATCTTGACTTGCCATTATTCGACTTCAGCACAATAGCAACTGCTACCAACAACTTCGCCACTGAGAATAGGCTTGGAGAGGGCGGTTTTGGACCTGTCTACAAAGTAATATATGAATTCATTACTTCAGAATGTTGTGGGTTATATGTGGTATCATTCCAAGCATTTTGAAAGGGAACCAAGAGATAGCTGTGAAGCTTCTTTCAAAGAACTCAAACCAAGGACTCAAAGAGTTCAGAAACGAGGTCATATGTATTGCTAAACTTCAGCATAGGAATCTTGTTAAACTCGTGGGTTGTTGCATTCAGCAAGAAAAGATGCTTGTATATGAATATATGCCCAACAAAAGCTTGGATTTCTTCATTTTCAGTTTGTCTTCTTCACTTAAACCTTATTTTATATGGTCTTACAACTAAAGCAAATTGTTCATTCTATGAACTTCAAAACTACTTTAAATATATTAATAGTGATTGGAAAATTTTGGCAGATCAAGTGCAAAGGAAATTGCTAAATTGGCAAAAGCGATTTAATATCATCAATGGGATTGCTAGAGGACTTCTTTATCCACATGAGGATTCCAGAATCCGGATTGTGCACAGAGATCTCAAAGCCAGTAATGTATTATTAGATCACGAAATGAATCCCAAGATTTCTGACTTTGGCTTGGCTAGAAGTTTTAGTGGGAATGAAACTGAAGCAAACACAAAAATAGTTGTTGGAACATAGTAAGAGTTTCTGTACATGCACGTTCAATTCTTGACTTCCATTGTTCATTAGTTCATTATGTTTGTTTGTAATATGGTGCAGTGGTTATATGCCTCCTGAGTATGCAATTGATGGCATATTCTCAATAAAATCTGATGTGTTTAGCTATGGTGTTTTGGTGCTGGAGATAGTGACAGGAAAGAAAAATCATCCAGACCACTACCATAATCTGCTTGGACATGTAAGGCTTAATCCAACTTATTTCCTATCTTTCTCGGATTTGTGAATAGTATAGAAACTTCCAACTCATAGATGTCATTGGATTTTTAGGCATGGAAGCTATTTAAAGACGGAAGGTCCTTGGAACTAATTGATGAGTTTCTTGATAATTATGTTAATGTATCGGAGGTGTTAAGATCAATCCATATAGCTTTGTTATGTGTGCAACGAAGTCCAAACGATAGGCCAAGCATGTCTACTGTGGTTTTGATGCTTGGCAGTGATAATCAATTGCCTGAGCCAGATGAACCTGGCTTTTTCAGTGAAAGAAAAGTGTTTGTGGCAAAAGTGTTGACAAGCCTTAAGAGTGAATCATGTACAAAAAATTAAGTTACCCAAACAATACTAAGTGCACGTTAGGTATGTATGAGGTTCACGATTGATTGACTGTCATAGATCTTTCTTATTATCGTTTTGTAGTCAATCTAATATATTTTTTTGGTTAATAAAAAATGTACGTAACTATTTGAATATTTTGTATATTCAATGAAAGTAATGCAAAAACGAAAAGAGTAGTTCGAACATAGTAAGAAATGCTTCTTAACATGTTCCATATTTGACATTCATTGTTTATTAGTTGATTGATTAAGATTCTTGTGTAATTTGGTGCAGTGGTTACATGTCCCTGGAGTATGCAATTGCTGGAATCTTCTTAATAAAATCGGATGTTTTTAGCTATTGAATTCAAATATTTTATTTATATTCATCCTGTTATGATCAATATTGAAACAGCCGACTGATATATGTTATTCAATATTTAGACATGGAAACTCTTCAAAGGAGGTAAATCATTGGAACTGATAAATGATTGGCCCGAAAACTCTTGTAATCTATCAGAAGTGTCAAGATCAATCCATGTAGCTTTGTTGTGTGTTGAAAGAAGTCCAGAAGATAGGCCAAACGTGGCTACTGTGGTTTTGATGCTCGGCAGTGATAACCAACTGCCTGAGCCTAATGAGCCCGGCTTTTTCACTGAAAAGGAAGTGTTTGAAGCCGAAGCTTTGGCAAGCAATGAGAACGAATCAACTAATGGAATTACTAATGTTAAGTGGTCACTAGGTACGTACCAAGCTTTATAGTTGTGTATCCTAGATATTTTGCACGCTATAGTGTATCTGATTTTATTCTTTCTTGCTTATGTAACCATTTGTTGGAAGAGATGTAAAAGTTCTTTTTTTCTAGTCACATTGTTTAAGAATAACATATTTCTAACATGATTGATTAATTCGTGTAATAAAAGTCCAAGATATATAAATTGTATAACACACTTGACCTAAAAGACTAGTCTATTTGTTGATCTCTTGACTACTAGATATGATATTCGAGACTTACATGTGCATACACTTAACTATCTCTCCCTCCACACTTAGTCTCCTCAGCTCAAATTTTTACCTATTTTACTCATTCCTTGTGGATCCACACACAACATAGGTTACTATCTCCACACATTACGGGCCCACTTTTCATCCAATCTAGATCCACCACCATAGGAGCCTATTTCTTCCCGGAATTGAAAGTCTACGACCCAAAAACAAGGCCAAGAAAATATGCTTCTAGTTATTTCAATACAAGGTCAACAGAAGCTTAGACTTTTGACTTGCACTTTTGAAAAGCAATTCAAACCATACCTTGTGAAGCTTCTATGTTTTTGCAGCCAATAAAATATGCTTCTAGTTATTTTAATACATGCCCAAGTTGTACGGTGGCTCTTTGCCTGTCGTATGCTATGGTTTAAGGTTGTTCTAGGAAATATGTGTCTACTGAATTCCTGTGCAGTTTCTCTTTATGGAAACCCTGTATTACTTTCAGAAATAATATATTACTTTGCTGATAAAAAAAATACACGCCCAACAGAAGCTTGGACTTTTGACTTAGTGATCTTTCACTATCAAAAGAAAAGAATTTCATTACGAATATGCTTGACACATATTTGTCTGGTGTTTGACATTTCACTCACCTTATTAGAACCACCAACCCAAGCCTTGTTACAACCTTCGTTCTTTCCTCCTCTATGCATCATTATGACCACATCAGTGCAAGGCTTTACAGTTACAATCTTTGTTCTTTTCTCCTCTATGTTGTGCATGATAGTTTCTTCAGCTCTTGACACCATATATCAAAGCCAGTACCTTACAGGCAACCAGACCTTGGTTTCAGCTGATGAAAAGTTTGAACTCGGGTTCTTCAGCCCGGAGAATTCTGAGAAGCAATACCTTGGCATCTGGTTCAAGAAACCATATCCCATCACTGTATTATGGGTTGCCAACAGAGGTATCTTCTTCCCCAAGAACTCAATAGGTGTTTTAGAGCTTACTAACGATGGATCTCTCGTCGTTCTCACCAGACAACAAGACCAGAATTTGGTCATCCAGCACATCAAGATCAGTGCAGAACCCAGTTGCACAGCTCCTGAGTACAGGAAATCTTGTTGTCAGAGACGAAAATGACCATGACCCGAAGAACTTCTTATGGCAGAGTTTTGACTACCTATCTGACTCAGTTGTATCAGGTTCAAGGATAGGAAGAGACAGAGCTACAGGTCTTGATAAGTTCCTGACATCCTGGAGGAGCCCTCAAGACCCTTCCCCAGGTGATTATACTTTGGGAATCCTATCATATGGATACCCACAAATATTTTTGTCTCAAGGCTCAGTCATCAAGAACAGGGTAGGACCTTGGAATGGTCTGAAGTTCAGTGGGACACCGAATCCAAGAGCGACCCCTTTATACAAATTTAGGTTTGTTCTCAACGACAAGGAGGCGCACTACAGCTTTGAGCTACTCAACAGCTCTGCAATCTCCAGGGCAGTTTTGATGCCTCAAGGTGTCGTCAGGCAAATCGTGTGGGTTGACAGAGTAAAAGGTTGGAGCCACTACTTGTCTTACCCTGCAGACAATTGTGATGCTTATGCACTGTGTGGGGCTTATGGAAGCTGCAATGCTGACATGATTCCTCAGTGTCAGTGCATGAGTGGTTTTGTGCCTAAATTGCCGGAAGAATGGGGCAGGCTGGATTGGTCTAGTGGGTGTGTCAGGAGGACTCCTTTGAATTGCAGTAATGATGTTTTCTTGATGCATTCTGGTATGAAATTACCAGATACACAAAAGTCTTGGTTTAACACAACTATGAACCTCAGAGAATGTGAGATGGTTTGCAAGAAGAATTGCTCTTCTACAGCTTATGCTAATTTGGATATTAGAGATGGTGGAAGCGGATGCTTGCTGTGGTTTGGAGGTCTGCTTGATATTAGAGAATACAAGAATGAACTTGAGCTCGATATCTACGTTCGGATGGCTGCATCAGAAGCAGGTACTTTATTTGTGGAATTAAGTCCCTATCCTTAGCTTGTATTACTTCCTTGCTCGCTGAGAGGGGACTCATATTGTTGTTCCCAACCTTCTATATTTGCTTGCTAATAGATTTTGTAAATCAAAGTGAAGAGTCTTGGTGGAGGTTCACCCAGAATGAAGAACAAGATTCTAGTGCCAATCATAGTGAATTCAGTCTTCACAGGGCTTGTTTTAGGATTTGGTCTGATCATTTACATTGTGCGCAAGAACAAGTCAAACGTACAAGGTAAACTGCAAAACACGTCTAATTTATAGCATGGTATAAAGTATACACAAACCAATCTCATCCAAACAATTTTTCTGAAGATTTAAAGGGAGACTTCAGAACCAGAATAAAAAAGGAAGATCTTGACTTGCCATTATTCGACTTCAGAACAATAGCAACTGCCACCAACAACTTTTCCACTGAGAATAGGCTTGGAGAGGGCGGTTTTGGGCCTGTTTACAAGGTAATATTTTGATTCATTACATTCAAAATGTTGTGGATTATATGGGATCTTTCCGAGCAAATGTAAAATTGTTTTGCTACATGAATGATTTCAGGGCATTTTGAAAGGGAACCAAGAAATAGCAGTCAAGAACTCAAACCAAGGATTCAAAGAGTTCAGAAATGAAGTCTTATGTATTGCTAAACTTCAGCATAGGAACCTTGTTAAACTCGCAGGTTGTTGCATTCAGCAAGAAAAGATGCTTGTGTATGAATATATGCCCAACAAAAGCTTGGATTTCTTCATTTTCAGTTTGTCTTCTTCACTTAAACCTTATTTTATATGGTCTTACAGCTAAAGCAAATTGTTCATTTTATGAAGTTCAAAATGTACTTTAAATATATTAATAGTGGTTGACATTATTTTCGCAGATCAAATGCAAAGGAAATTACTAAATTGGCAAAAGCGGTTTTACATCATCAATGGGATTAGTAGAGGGCTCCTTTATCTGCACCAGGATTCTAGAATCCGGATTGTGCACAGAGATCTCAAAGCCAGCAATGTGTTACTAGATCATGAAATGAATCCAAAAATCTCCGACTTAGGCTTGGCTAGAAGTTTTGGAGGGAATGAAACTGAAGCAAACACAAAAAGAGTTGTTGGAACATAGTAAGAATTTATTACTCTACAAGTTCTATGTTAGACTTTTATCGTTTTCATTTTATTTGTTCTGTAATTTGGTGCAGTGGTTATATGTCTCTGGAGTATGCAATCGATGGCACCTTCTCATTAAAATCCGATGTGTTTAGCTATGGTGTTTTGGTGCTGGAGATTGTGACAGGGAAGAAAAACAGAGGGTTTAATCATCCAGACCACTACCATAATCTGCTTGGACATGTAAGGCCAAACCCAACTTATTCCCAAGCTTTCTCGGATTTGTGATCCATGTTGAACCTTCCAACTCATAGATGTTATTAAATTTTTAGGCATGGAAGCTGTTTAAAGAAGGAAGGCCCTTAGAATTGATTGACGAGTTTCTTGATAATTCTGTTAATCTGTCGGAGGTGTCAAGATCAATCCATGTAGCTTTGTTATGTGTGCAACAATGTCCAGAAGATAGGCCAAACATGTCCACCGTGGTTTTAATGCTTGGCAGTGATAATCCATTGTCTGAGCTGGATGTTCCTGGCTTTTTTAGTGAAAGGAAAGCATCTGTGGCAAAAGCTTTGATAGACACTAGGATTGAACCATGTTCAAACAATGAAGTTACCCCAACAATACTAAGTGCTCGCTAAGTATATATGAGGCTTATGCCTAATTGACTGTTGTAGATCTTTCTTATTCTCATTCTTTAGTCAATCTGATATATTCTGGTTGATAGAAAATGTATGTAACTATTGAAATTTTTTTGTGTATTTATGAGTATCCCATCTTACTATGCATCTTCCCCAGGGTTGCTGGATATATCTCATATTAAGAGGAGTTTTAGGTTGAAATAGTCTTCATCAGACTGAAGATGGTGAGTAGCTACACAAAGAATTAGTAGTTAGGTACACTAAGATGTAAAGTTTTATGTGTAGTATGTGCAGAGAGATCCTTCAATTCGTGTGCAAGTTTATCTAGCACTTAGTATGCTTATTGACATATCATTGTGTGACCATGGATCTTTCTTGCTTGATGCATCATCTGCTTCTACTACGTCCCTTTCAGTGAAAAAGCCAGGCTCTTTCGGTTGAGGCAACTCGATCTCACTGCTCAACATCAAAACCACAGAGGACATGCTTGGCCTATCTTCTGGACCTCGTTGCACACATAACAAAGCTACATGGATTGATCGTATCACTTCAGACACATTACATGGTTCCGCGACCAAGTCATCAATCATTTCTAGGGTTCTGCCTTCCTTGAACATCTTCCATGCCTAGAAAAAGTTCAGACAAATTTATTCAATACAGAGTTTCAACTCTGAACTTTGGCCAAACTCTTACAATTACTTGACAGAGACTTACATGTCCAAGAAGATTGTGGTAGTGGTCTGGATGATAAAACCCTCTATTTTTCTTCCCCGACACTATCTCTAGCACCAAGACGCCATAGCTGAATACATCGGATTTTACTGAGAGTATTCCATCAATTGCATACTCCGGAGACATGTAACCACTACAGAAAATCATTTTCCAAGAAAATTAGATCAATTGGTGAGGAGAAAAGTTAAGAGATCAATGTGTAGAGCGGTAAGTTTAGAGATTCTTACTAAGTTCCAACCACTCTATTTGTATGTGCTTCTGTTTCGTTTCCTCCAAAGCTTCTTGCTAGACCAAAGTCAGAAATTTTTGGATTCATCTCATCATCAAGGAGCACATTGCTAGCTTTTAGATCTCTATGAATGATCCTCAGTCTCGAATCTTCGTGAAGATAAAGAAGCCCCTTAGCAATGCCATTGATAATGTGATAACGTCTTTCCCAATCTAGTAGCTTTCTTTGTGTTGGATCTGCCAAAACAAAAGGAGCTGAGTTTGTTTTGTGTAGGTAGTGAAAGGCATCACAATATGAAGTATGGAGAGAGCCATACCAAAAATAAAAAAGTCCAAGCTTTTGTTCGACATGTATTCATATAAAAGCATTTGTTCTTCTTCAATGCAACAACCCAGAAGCCTCACAAGGTTTCGATGATGAAGTTTGGCGATGCAGATGACTTCGTTTTTGAACTCATCGCATCCTTGGTTTGAATCTCTTGATAACTTCTTCACTGCTACTTCACGGCCGTCTTTCAGCATGCCCTGCAGATGATTACATATATCAGCTCGGGCTCCACAACTAAAGAGTTAATTTTTGGGTGACATTTTTGATATACTACGAAGATTGATTGAAATGAATCGAAGTGTTACCTTGTAGACAGGTCCAAAACCACCCTCTCCAAGCTTATTGTCAACTGAGAAGTTATTGGTTGCAGCAGCTACTGTCGAAAAGTCGAATAAAGGTAGCTCTAGATCTTCCTTTTGGCTTTGGGGGATGGAACTTATGTCAGAACTATATCCCTTCACCACTGCAAGGTATAGAATTTATGTTATGAAAATGGTATAATGGTTGCAATTTATCTTATACCATAAACGAATAGTTCAAATGTTTCCTCTCCTTTTGACTCTTGCCAATTATGCATTTTAACAACCTCTCTCACATGTAAGTTAGGACTTCCACACAAGGGTCGTATCAAAACTGAACTTTTGCACATGTACAATAGGCCATAGGGGATATGACAAACATGTCATATGTGTAGATGCTGAGTCCTACAGGTCACTCTCTGAACTTATTATATTATGTGGTTTAGATGAGGGCAGGACTTCCACACAAGGGTTATAGCAAAACTAGACTTTTGCACATGTACAATAGGCCATAGGGGATGTGACAAACATGTCAGATGTGTAGATACTCAGTCCTACAAGTCACTCTCTGAACCTATTATATTATGTGGTTCAAATGAGGACGCAGAGTTGGCTATACCATAGTACCTTGCCAAGACCTCTCCAAAATCCTCAATACAGCAGCTGGGTTTTAACCAAATTGTTTGAGATTTGTTGGTCAATTTTCTAGTCTTATGTAAGGATTCACGGTTATGGGTCATTCCATCAAACAACTGTTGTTATACCAAGCATGTTTAACCTTAAACCTCAACAAAAACAAAAAAAACGAAGTATAGGTTTTAGTCATACCTTGTCCATATAGCTGTTTCTTCTTCTTGTTCATAAAGCACCTCATCAAAACCAGACCTAACACCAACATCAACACTCCTCCTAACACAGAGCAGACTATGATCACCACTTGTTTCTTCCGGTTGCCTCCTGATAAAATTCCATCCGAACACATCAATTACAAGACAATAGCATAAGTAAAAGATTAGATACTATAGATACTGTCAAGAAACGAGCAACCAGCAAAACTCATGATATTCATATCGGACACCACTTTGATCCTGAAGATTAACCTTATCTGGTCATGAGTTCAATGTGTATATCAGGACAACCTCCTTAACTCTATAACTACCCAACGTGTGACTAAGACTCACATGTGACATTTTACTACAAACAATAGTACCTGCTCCTGAGGAAGCCATCCTTATATAGAGATCTTGCCCATTTTCATTGTATTCTCTGATATCAATGAGGTCCCCGAACCACAACAAGCACCCACTTCCTCCATCTCTAATATCCAAGCTTGCATAAGCTGTACAACTACAATTCTTCTTGCAGACAGTCTCACATGCATCAAGGTTCATTGTCTTGTTGTACCGTGATGTTCTTGTGTCCGGTAACTTCAAACCAGAGTACTTCACAAAAACATCGTCCCTGCAATTGAAATGAGTCTTCCTGACACACCCATTAGACCAATCTGCCCGATCCCATTGTGTGGGAAACTTAGGCACAAAATCTCTCAGGCATCCACATACCGGAGAGTTATCAACACTGCAGCTTCCATATGCACCACAAATTGCATACCTATCACAATGGTCTATTTGAGCAGTTAGGTAGAGGCTCCACTCGTTCTTCTGATCAATCCACATGAATCGCTCTATTTCACCATCAGAGGTCAAGATCTTTCTGGTGACGACAGAACTGTTACGATCCTTGTAAGCATAGTAGTAGTACATCTCTTTCTCATTTAGAACAAAGTCGAATTTGAAAATGCTGTTTTCTTTAGCATTAGGTGACCCGGTGAACCTGAGCCCGTTCCAGGACCCTGCTCTGAACTTGATCTCTGATCCTTGGAAAAGAATCAGTTGTGGATACCCGTTGGGCTCTACTCGATAGGTGAAGTTACCTGGCGAAGGGTCCTCAGGGCTCTTCCAGGACGTCAGGCTCTTATCCAAATCCAAGTACTTGTCTCTTCCTAACTTCATTCCAGGTAGCAATGTATCGCCGGGATAATCAAAACTCTGCCATATGAACTTTGGTTTTTAAGATCCTTAACTACAAGATTTCCCGAATCAAGAAGCTGCATAACTGGATTCTTTACCAACCTCGATGAATTGGAAAACCAAACGGTCCTCGCGTCGTGATCAAGAAGCTGGAGAATCCCGGTCTCAGTAAGCTGCAAAACCCCCGATGGATTCGCCAATGGTTTCATCCCGTTGGCGACCCATACAACGGTCTTGGCAGGTATTTTCTTGTACCATACGCCAAGGTACGAGCTCTTTGAGTCTCCGGGACTGAAACATCCGAGCTCGAAGCTCCCATCAGCTGAAACCACTGTGTGGTTGCAGGTGATGGATTGGCCAGCACTGATGGTGTCAAGTGCAGCAGAAAGTACTTGTGCTATGGGTAGCAGATAAGAGCAAAGAAGAAACGCTCTCAAGCTACCCATTGGCATGATCACTACGCTTCGTGCACGATTGAATTGAGTGGATCTGCATATTAAGAGGAAGTATATGGAATTACAGATCTGAACACTGAGATATATCGGTGGAAGTCTACAAGCCTATAGGGTTATGAAAAAGATAATGATGTACAGGTCATTGGCCAACAAGCCTATCGGGTTCATGGAAAGGAGTGGGATAAAGAAAAAAAAAATGAAAAGCAAACGAATACTTTTTGGAATAGTAAGACCCACTTAAATTATAATTACTTTAAGCTCATGGGGATGGTAGATTGTTATTTCTTAATCTTCATTTGACCGACCAATGTCTGAATCCTACAATGTTTTGTTTGTTTGTTTGTTTGTTTGTTTTTTTTTGTTTTTTGTTTTATCTATGTTAGTTACGTGTGAACATCTGTTATGTTTCAAAACTACCAAAAAGTTGTCAACTACCGAAGAAAAATGTCTGTTATATTGGTCATTGTTATAATCTAAACTAGTCCGTAAGCTAAAAAAAAATTATAACGGTTTAA
This sequence comes from Erodium texanum, assembly GCA_036897725.1. Taxonomy (NCBI): domain Eukaryota; kingdom Viridiplantae; phylum Streptophyta; class Magnoliopsida; order Geraniales; family Geraniaceae; genus Erodium; species Erodium texanum. Next base: position 70 of record JAYMSW010002876.1, on the reverse strand, counting down.
GGATCCGACGCACTTAAAGTTCGAACTGATAGGTGGGGGATAGATTTGTTATATAAGCTAGTGTTGTGAC
>JAYMSW010002875.1:0-13063 GCA_036897725.1 Erodium texanum | reverse complement strand
TTCTAGAGCTCACACTAGGCTTCATTTTTCATCGACCGCTAAGGAAGATGGTTGATTTCGTCAAGGAAGAAGGCGTCGAAGTTAGAGTTATTTGCAATCGTCGATGTTGAACAACAGTTCATCTTTTTTTATTTGTTTCCCTTTTTCCCTTCAAGGGTGGTCATTAGAAAAAACGATTATGTGTAACGTAAATTGAATGTCTTCCATTCAAACTAACGGACACTGGATCCGAAAAATTGTATATTATAGCTTAATACAATTGATTTCGTGGATCCGGAGATTTTTTAAATTCATTACAGACGAGTAGTAGATTTTTGTAATCAACTCCTATACTTATTAACTAAGGTATTCGAATGATATGAACTTGATTGTGTCCCAAATCCCAATTACATGAAGCAAATTTGGATTGAAGTCATCTCAGTTTAGCAGTTACTGTATTACTTGAAAGAAAAAAATATCCCTTTCTTTAAATGGGGGATTTGGAATTTTCGGGAAGGTCAAAGCAAGAAAGCGCGTAATTCCATGACCCTACCAAGGACAAGGCTGTCCTTTCAAGCACTAGAGCCTGAGCCGCCCCTTCCCTCTCCTCAAGTTCGTTTTCTCGATTCCCATTTTTCTGTGCGTTTCTCGTAGCAGCTTCCATTCCTAGAGAGATAGAGTGAATGGGGGGGGCTGGAGGGCCCGGCCCCGGGGCCCCGTGCCCCCCGCCGCTCCGAATCCGAACCCTGTCCCGGAGCACACTCTCAGACCCTCGATTCCCAGGGAAGAAGGCGAGCTATCGCCTTCTGATGACGATGTATTCTTCTTTCTCTAAACCCTAATTCTCAGTTTCCTTGTGCTTTTGAATTTGAGGTTTTTCTGGTCTCGTCATGTGCTATTTGATAACCATTGTCCGCTACTTGCGCTCGCTATTGACTCGATGCTTTTGTGGTCTGTATTTTGGTGTTAGTGCTAATCTAATCCTTCTAGTTTGCTCACGCTCTCTTCGTTCTCCTTGTATTTGAGCCGGTTTACTTCCAATGGTCATAATATTCTTAGTATTCCTTGTGCCTGGGCTAATTCTAGGAGTTTGTTCATGATTCTCCTCCTTGCTTTGTATTGATTGATCTGCACTATGCATCCAATTGTAGGTGGTTGGATGGATGATTTGGACATGGTTTCTGTAGATCCTTTTGTGTGTTTTGTTATCTTGTACTAGTTTCTGTTTGCTTGTTTGAATCCTTATATGTGGGTATATTTTGTTTCTTAGGAACTCCCTGCTTCCTCTGAGGGCAGAGAACGTCCTGCCTGCTCCACTGAAGTAACCACAGGTGCTGTTGGCCGCACAGCAGAACCTATTATACATCGGCCTGCAAGCAAAAGTACCCAAGTCATTAAGAAGGGTATGTTTTGTTTTATGATTCAGTGCCAGATTTTCAATGTTTGCTTTTGTACCATTATTGCTGATATCATAATGATTGTTTTTTGTTGTGTGCCCCCACTAGAAAGTGCACAGTTGAATCAGGGAATTTTTTCTGTCACTTTATTACTCTGAACTGTAGTTGTTGACTCGAGGTTCATATCAAACCATAGTTCAGTTTGTTAGTATTTATTTTATCATCAATTATAATTATTTGTTCTATATTCATATAGAAAATTGTATAAATTATTCTCCAAACACCACTATGGTGGGAGTCTCGAATCATAGGTCGTCCTGAAGCAACCATTTTATAGTACTATTTTAAAAAAAATCCAAGCGCTTCTCCTGCACCTTAAGTTTGTACTATGAGCGTATGTTTGGTACGTGGAACCTAATTTTAATGTCAAGTCTTTCATATCAAATTGGAAGTGAAGAACAAGCTATGGTTACTCCAATTTCCATGGCCGCTGGCACTCGAAGTCTCGAACCAGTAGAATGTTCGGACCTCAAAAAAGAGAATGCAGAATTGAGAAACACTAAGGAGAGAAATAAAGTAGACTAGAAAGGAACTCCTGGCATGGTTTTAAAAGGGGTTCGAGGCGAGGCGTAATGGTTTGGGCTGTGAGGCAGTGCCTCAGGTGGGGAAAATGAGACTTATGCCTCAGGTTGGTCTGAGGCATCCGAGGCGCACGCCTCAGCACCTTAGTGGCGAGGCACACGCCTCACCAGAATGATGGGATTTTTGGGCTTGGACTGCCTCGAGGCTTACGCCTCGGCCTCCATAGCAAAATGCCTCGATGTGCGTTTCCGCCTTTTAAAACTTTGCTCCTAGGTTATGTTATTAAATTGATAATGTAGAGAACTACCTTAGAGAAATAAGTAGTTGACCTATTGCTGCAAAAAAGATCAAATTTCTTTCTTTTTTATTTTTACCCCATTTGGAAGCAGACACACAGAAAGAAGATTATTATATGTGATTAGCTGTTGGGTTATTTTTTGGGTTTGGTATGAGCTGAGGTATATTGAATTTAAATACACCCTAGGGAGGTTTAGTGGTCATTAAATAAAACTTTTTATGTTCAGAAAGTACTTTTGTAACCATGTCCAACAGATCCCACTTGTTCTGGTTCTGTGGCTAATGGGCTTGACATATAGGTACACGACTGGAATGACACATTTCATGTTAGATTCATGCATATTCTAGAGTCACCAGCTGATCCAAATCAAGACACATACTGATCACCTGTTGTGCTCAAGTTGAAGTTGCTGGGATGCCAAAGATGAAATATTATTGTTCTAACATGTGTTTAACCATTTTTTTTGGGTAAATTTGGATTACATGCCATACCTTTGTAGAGAAACACATTTTCTTGCCATTCGTGTTGGCCTCCCACTCCTCTACCCACCATGGTTTAGTGACATTTATAGCATATATCATACCTTCTAAGGAATCCTCCTGTTTTGCTATTCATATGAACTTAGGTTTTTAGCTAGAGGCGAGAAGGATATTGGACTTGAGAACATTATAAGATTACTGTAATTGTTAATTTTCCTATCAATTTACTAAAAAGGATTCTTATTAATATTCAATGTGCTATTGATTTGATTGTGATGATTCTCTTACCATAAGTACCTTTTGACGGATTTGCATCTAATTCACAGGGAAATCTGTTTCTACAAATAACCCTGTGAGCTGTATTGATATTCGTCGCCGGGCGTCCATGCAAACCAACTATAGTAGGACAACTGACAAGAATCGTGCCCCATTTAAATCTGTAGCTCCAGGATGGTATGGCCCTCCCCCGGCCAGTGATAATCTTGTAATCAGTTTCTCAGATGATGATAGTGGCAGTGATTGTGATGAGTACAAGGAAAAATTTTCAGGAACTAAAATCAAGGCAATGGGTGTAGATGGTAATAGAAGACCCCCGGTTTCGTCACAACTGAAATCAGTAGTGCATAGAAATACTTCAACAAATGAAAACAAAGCTGTGCCTAAGAAGTTGTCCTCAAGTTGCACATCTATTTCGTCTATGAATAAAATACATGGAGCCAATTCCAGGGGGGCTTTGCTATCACCTGAGCTGAAATCTGGTGTCAGGAATGATAGTACTCACAACCCAAGTCTGGCAAGCCAAGGTCGTGGATTGGACAAAGGTTCAGATTTGAACAATAGTAAACTTCAGGACCTGAGGCAACAGATTGCTATTCGAGAAAGTGAGCTGAGGCTCAAGTCTGCACATCAAACTAAAGAAACTGTTTTAGGCATGTCCAGGGATCAAAATGTGTTGAACCTAGACATTGATTCCACAAGGAAAAATGGAGGAACTTCTGGTGGAGGTGCAGAGTTGGATTTGAAAGAACCAGAAAAGAAACGTCTAAAAGCTACTGGCCCATATTTTGGCCAGAAAATTTTGGAGGGTCCACAAGAAATAGCTGCAGGAAATCCTTTCTTATTACCTAAAGATCAGGGGCAGGAGGGCAGGCATTTGCAGTACAGGGACACTGTTGATTGCAGCAGGGGTGGCAAAGGGATTTCCATGGGTAGAATTAAGCCAGATATTGTTAAATCACAAAAACAAGATAGTAGAAAGAGGCCTGCTTTATCTGAAAATTTAGGTAATGGATGAAAGATGGTGACTATTCAAACTTCGTGAAGTTATGTCATTTACCACTTTGAAGTGTCTATTAATGGCTTTTGCTCCGCAGGTGCTGACGTTAATACTAGCTGCAGTCAGTCAGATAGGAGTACTCAGCGGGTGGATCCTTGTAGCGTGGTTAACCAAAGTGCTGCCCTGCCAGTTGTGGCATTTAATGAGCCAAATAATTTAGTGAGTGAAATATAATCCTTCAGGAATCTTGTGCGAGATTCATTTTTCCTAGTTAATTGAACTATAATAGCTCCTATTACTATATTTCATGACCATTAATTTCATTATTGCAGCTTAGTTCCATTATTATGTTTCCTATGCCTGAAAGGAGTTAGCAGTTTTTGGTGCTGGTAGTGTTATACATGGTTCTTACAACATGGGATTGTTGTTTTTACCATTCAGAATTAAGATGTTGAATAATGTAGCTATTGTCTTTTTTCTAATATATATTTTACAGAATAATGTGGAGTTCAACTGTGCAACTAAAGTTGATGGACATCATCCTTCAAGTTCCTTTCCAAACAGAGCATCCAGTGGACATAACTTAATGAGAGGCAATGATGATCATGAAGTCATATCTAAGGAAAAGGTGATGAAGCCCACGTCTAGCGATGTACATCAGGTGCGTCTTTGCACTCTAGATATTAAACTGAAAGCTTTATGACTCACAGTTTTAAAAATCGGTTGAGGCGTACGTCTCAAGGCACATCACGAGGAGAGGCGGCCATATTTAGCTTTGAGGCGGCGCCTCTGCAGGTAGTTCGGTGGGATGTGCCTCTCCTGCCTCAGATTCCGATTTCTGTTGAGGCGTGCGCCTCTGTTTTTGCTGGTTATTGCTGTTTTGGTACTTTTAGGGTTTCATTTAAGATGTTGTTTGGGCTTTCTATTGGGCTTATGTAAAATAATGTCATTGGGCTTTAAAAAAAAGAAAAATAATAGCTAAAAATGATGCCTAATATCTCAAAATTGAAAAAAGAAAACCCTATTTTCTCTTCTTTCCCTCGATTCTGGTTGTTCACCTTGATTCTACTTGAGTCGCCGATGGCCACTAGTCCCGAAATCGATTGCAACCTTCAGAACTGTTGCAATCATCAAAGTTCATAACTGTTGCAAGCTTCTTCTACTTCAGAAGATAAGCTTCTTCTTCAGTTCCTCTCCTTATTTTTATTCCACTTCAAGTCTTCAAATACTTGAGTTCTTTTTCACTTCAAATACTTGATTTTTATTCCCATTCTGACCCCTAATAGTGTGGTTATTAGATTGAAATCTATTGTTCTGTTTCTAATACTGAGGTGTACGCCTCGGATCGCCTCGAGGCTTTTACGCTTCGGGAGGGGGGGAAACTCCTCGAATCCCATTTCGCCTTTTAAAACCTTGCTTTATGTATATCTGGTTTAACATATTCTGGAACTTGTCTTGTGTTTCAATTATTTGTATGCTTATGTGATAGACATCTCAAAAAAGTACAAGCACCTGGAACGGTTTTGATACTGTGAATGTCCCAAGACATAATAACGACATGGATATTCAATCATTAACTGCTATGGAGGAAATGTTGGATAAGGATCTTGAAGATGCACAGGAGCACAGGCGTAGATGTGAAATTGAAGAAAGGAAAGCACTCAGAGCATATCGTAAAGCCCAGAGAGCTTTGTTTGAAGCTAATGCTAAATGCAATCATCTTTACCGCCAGCGAGAACTGTGTTCGGCCCAGTTTGGATCATTTATTATGGATGATTCTACTTTATTATGGTCCAGTAGGCCACAGGAACCTGATGGGATTGGGTTGCATTTATCAGATAACATGATCGAAAATAATATGGATCAATTACCCATGCCAACACATACAATGCAGGCTGAACTTGGTGGTTTCAATCATAGAGGGTATGTCTCAAATTTTCAATGCATTGATGGTGCTCATATTTCTTATCAGCGGATGAATGAGCTGACTCTGGGATCTGACCCATGCAGTGAACCAGATGCTAGTACATCAGAGATATTGCCTCATATGGGGAAGAAAACTGTTAACAGAGTCCGCTCACTATCAAATGATCCAAACATTTCAGCAGATGAAGATGAGGAGACATTTCCCCGTGATCACGAAATGGATCAACCCATTGGATCTCCGAGAAGAGAAAGAAGTTCTGAAGGAGGGGTGGAGAACATAAATATGACAAAGAAAAAACATCCTCTTGATAACTATGAGGACACTTTGCTCCTTGAAGCAAATTTAAGGTCAGAATTGTGTGCACGGTTAGGAAAGAAAGCACAGCAGGGTAGTGGTTCTTTTTTAAGCATGCAGCCTTCATTTAAACAATGGGCTAACCAGGATGTCAGAACTGAAAGGGCCCAGATTGGTAAGTGTCTTCCCTCCATGGAAGCTGAAAAAATTCAACAATTTGATCTTGGAGGTAGCTTCTTCTGACATAATTCGTATTTAATTCTATTTGTCATGCTTGATCTGGTACTCCGACAGATTATTACTTATTGGTAATTTTTTTGTCGTTACTACTAATCATATGAAGGATATACATTTGATTCTTCCCCATTCATTATAAGTAAAGATTTGTTGCTCTAATCTTTTTGTTACCTGGATGAGGTGTTCAAAACTTCAAATGATTGTCAATAATATCAGATGTGGATTTAAATTTCCCATGACTGCTAGGCTATTGTTTGTTTGTTTGTTTGTTTGTTGTCTTTATGCTCATTTGGACTTTACCTGTTCTTTATGTTATGTTATAGGAATAGGACCTAAATTTTCTAGAACTGGTGCTTTTTCGGCAGACATGTTACGAGGTAGTTGGAAAGTGTGTTTAGGAGAAAAGATTATGAACATAGTAATATATTGCTTTGCAAAATAATAGAATTGTTGCCGATACAACTGCAGTTGGAAAATCATACACCATGGTTTTTTTATAGCTGAGAAGTTTATGCCATGTTATTTGACTATTGAGGCAGCTATCGCCTATCTGCCTGTCTTCTTTGTTGGTAATTAGGAAAGAGATCTACTATTTTAATATGAATTTAAAGGAACTGCTTTACTGTCAGAAGATAAACAAGATCAATAAGTTGTAAATGTAGTACTTATATACTGATTCTGTGGTACACATTTCCATTGTATGTGAATGTGCATCAATTTAGGTTAGGAGAAAGATATGTTGTGTGTGATCATATGGTTTTATCAAGTATTTGTTTACTGTTGTAATTTATATCGTTGAATTGTTATATTTTATTTGATCCAGGCACAGGCGAACTGGGAAGAAGTGTAAACGAGATTCCTTCTGGCTTCCGGAGTCCTGACTATGAATCTGGAGTTTCTTTGCCTGCTTTTATTCTGAGAAGTGTATTTCGCCACATGAAGGTTTCAATTCCAATTGGTTTTGTTGATTCATGTACTAGTATTCAGAAGAGTTGCCTTCACAACAATAACGTTGATGAGGGTATTCATGTAGAGAGTGATAAAATTCAGTCAAGCTGTCTGATCTCGAACTCATTGAGGGAGGCCCGAGATACTTGTGGGAAAGATATTGGCTCTTATGCCTGTGATCTTGCAATTGACCCATTTTGGCCGCTATGCATGTATGAGCTCCGAGGAAAATGCAATGATGATGAATGTTCTTGGCAACATGTCAAAGACTATTTGAGCAGAAGTATGAATAACCATGGTAAATCCGCAGCTACTGGTATGGTTTTTCCCAGATTGAGTACTTCATTTCATTGCTTTATTATGTTAATGAAATGATGCTTGTGCAGATAGTCTGGTTGGATTATTATCTGGCAGGACAATGTTTAATGGCACAACAAAAGAGTCGAAGCATCCAATTTTTTTAGCACAGCCAACTTACCTAGTTGGGTTAGATACACTTGCAACTGATTCACTTACATGCAAGTCTATTATAACTCGGGCAAGTGGGCAATGTTGGAGAAGATGTTTCAGTATTACATTAGCTACTTCAAGTTCGCTTCAAACAGAATTGACTGCTGATGAGCCACTCTTGCATGGTTGTGACGGCCGTGTCGAGGTGTATGGGAGCTGGAGCAGACAGGCATTATATTTTCAGACTAAAAATGGCGGAGTGGTTTGTTTAATCCTTCTATTTAATTTCCTGAATGTAGCCTAGTGTTCTATAATTTACATTATAATTAGTTTGAAAATTGACATAGCAACTCTTTCAGTTTCTTGCACCATATTTGTGATTATGTGCTTTAGAATTTCATATCATGCTTCATAATTTAACTTCCTATTGCTTTACTTGCTATTTGACTTGTATGAAATGTGCCTTTATCATCATGGTTATTAATCATGTTGATTGAGTGTAACTGCAAATTTTTGTTGGATTCTATTTTCAGTTGGTAATCAGATATGATATTTTGGCTGGTTTATTTTTGTTACACTAATTTTTTTAGTGGTATTTGTATATTTTTGTTAAAATATCACTCCATCCTTTGTATTTTCTTATTTGAGGTTTTAAAAGTCGGTAATGTGAGTTTTGATGCCGCCTCATTTTAACCATACAATGATCATATTTTTCTTTAAGATTTGTTGTCATCATATGCTTGTCTCTCGACTGTTTCAGTTCTTTATTTCATATTACAGACAATTGGGTCCCTTAAATGTGTTTGGTAGATTGTCTCATTTCTAATTTTCCTTATTTGATGGTGAATACCTAGACTCAATTCAAACAAGGTCTGCCTGACAGTGTCCAGTCCTTGGAAATTGCTCTTCTTGTTCTCAATCAAGAGGTTAGCCAATCAGAGGGCATAAAGAAGGTAAATGCTCTCTCCTATCATCAGAATGTGAACCTCTAACATTATATTGAAAGGATAAGTCTTTTAGTTCCCTTATCCCTCAAATTTGTGAGTTTTGTAGGCGCTCGCTGTGCTGTCACGAGCACTTGAGACTGATCCAACATCCGTACCGGTCTGGATTGTTTATCTTATGATTTTCAGTAGCAATAAGAAGTCAGACAGGAAGGATGACATGTTCTCTCAAGCGGTATGTTATAATTTGTTCCATACTCTTGAGGTAATACTATGAAGATATGAGGACTTTCTGTGTAGAGATTATTTCCATGGGTACCTGTGTTTATATATTGTCAACTTACAAAAAGCTCCTCAAGATGCCAACTTGTTTATCTGGTATTGCCTAGGGGTTGTAGTTGAGAGTTGGGGCATATAGTTCTGAAAATGGTCATTTCCCTGGAACTTCTTGATCCTTCACAGTTCCGTACTAGACGTGGATATTTTTTTTTTCTTCTTTGCTTATTCTCCCTAGCTACGTCTCTCTTTTTCTCATGACGCCGAACTCTCAATAGTGGAAAGCTCTATGATCTTTCAATATTATAGGTCATACAAGCAGGTGATTAGTTAGGCTATTGGCACGATGTATGGGAGAATGCTGATAGTCTATAAACATAAAAACTCTAAATGCTTTGAATTCATACATTCAACTAATCGGGGTAATCGGTGTTGTTCGGTGAAGGGTCAGTTATTTTGTTGTAGGAGGCTGTCCAATACTATCAGTTATTTCGGTAGTCAAATGACACTCATAGCGAATTTAGCTATGTGCCAAACATTGTCACTTGTCTTTCCTAGATGTTTTCAATGTTTAACTAGCTTTTTATGGATGTCATCCTGGTCGTACGAAAAACCAATGTAACTGGTAATCAGTTATCTGAAGAGAAGAAAAGGCAGAGTGAAAAATGAGTTGGACTTGTTCCAGAATGCTAGAATTATATTCTTTCGTATACATACGGCAATTTAGCAATTCCTAAACAAAATTAGGACCCATTGCCAATCTTAAGGGAATGTATGATTTTGTGCGTCCAAAGCTCGACCAGTCATTTTATGCCAATGGATAATATCATAATAGTTATATCTTAGGTAGGATAAACTTCGTCAGAGTTTGTCACAAGCTTGTAGCTTGTGATTGGCTTTGCATGAACAGGAACAATTAGGTTTCTTTTGGAGCACCTATTGTCACATTCACATTTACAGAGAAGTACGAAAAACAAGAAATTATGGTATACAAAATTTTTAGGAAGAAACTCTATTAAGCGGTTAATCTTTCATCCCTATTTATGTTATACATTAATTGGAGAAGAAAAATGCAAACTTTTGTTTGGAAATATTTGTTTTTTAGGTCAAACATAATGAAGGATGCTATGAACTCTGGCTTATGTACATCAAAAGTAGGATACGGCTCAAGGATCAGTTGGATGCATATGATGCTGCTCTCTCAACTCTTTGCCGATGCATATCTACTTATGGGCGGGACTTAATGCATGATAGCGCATGCATCTTGGACCTTTTTCTGCAGATGATTGGTTGTCTGTGCATGTCTGGGAATGTTTCGATGGCCATCCAGAGAGTCCATGGACTCCTGTCTGCTAAAACAAACTCTGACGACACTCGATCTTGGTCATTCTCTGATATTCTCTCATGCTTGACAATTTCTGACAAATGTATATTCTGGATTTGTTGTGTGTACTTACTGACATACAGGAAACTGCCTGATACAATAGTAGAGCAGTTTGAAGTCGACAAAGATTTAGTTAGAGTAGAATGGCCTTCTGTTCATCTAACAGATGAAAGGAAACAGCAGGCTGTAAAGCTAATGGAAATGGCTGTGGATTATGTTGATTCGGACATCAGAAGTGGAACTCTGGAACATGAATCTGCTCTCAGATCACTGCACCTGTTTGCTGTCAATCACATTAGGTGCATGGTGGCACTTGATGGTTTATTAGATTGTAGGATTGTGTTGGACAAATATACCAAGTTGTACCCAGCCAGCCTAGAACTGGTTTTAGTATCTCTGTGGGTGCATGCAAATGATTATGGAGAATTGAGTTTCGTGCAGTTTGAGGATGCCATTGGTAACTGGCCAAAAGGAGTCCCTGGATTACAGTGCCTCTGGAATCAGTATGCTGAGTATGCTTTCCGAAATGGGAGAACTGATTTTGCAAAAGAACTCGTGGGTCGCTGGTTCAATTCTATTTGGAAAGATCAGAGTCCGAGTAGTGGAATTGTGGATGTTATCAACATTGGTAGTTCATGCATCTTGCTAGGTTCAGATGCAACATCAAATATGGACACCTCCTCAGACTCTAACCAGATGGACAAAATGTTTTGGCTTCTTAATCTTTGTCTCCATAAACTCTTGGAGAATGATCTCTCTGAAGCTCGCCGGACCATTGATGAGGCATTGAAGGCTGCAGCTCCCAATTATTTTGAGTATTGTGTGAGAGAGCATGCTATGTTCTGGCGATCAGAATTGAAGGATGCTTCAATCAACAGGATACTGACCATTTTGAGTACATACATAGATGCTACCCAGGTAATCGGTACGCCTGAGTCTTTATCTAGAAAGTTCTTAAACTACATCAGTAAGCCAAGAGTCCAGCAGCTAATTGGTAGCATCTTGACTCCGTTGTCACCCAATTTTTCGTTAATCAACTTGGTCCTTGAAATTTGGTATGGCCCTTCACTTCTTCCCCAGCTTAATTCAAAAGATCTTGTGGATTTTGTTGAAGCAATTTTGGAGATATCGCCGTCAAACTATAAGTTAGCTATATCTGTCTGTAAACACCTCTGCTCTTCTGATGTCACTTCTGTGGCTGCTATGTTTTGGGCGTGCTTGCTATTGGTGAGAACAATGTTTCAAGCCATCCCAATAGCACCAGAGTCCGTATGGACAGAAGCTGCAAATATTTTGGGCAATGTGAAAGGGGTTGAGGCCATCACCAAAACGTTTCACACAAGAGCATTATCAGTATATCCTTTCTCTGTGAAATTGTGGAAATCGTACCGTAGCCTGTATAGATCAGTAGGAGACGCAGACAATATTGTGGAAGCAGCTAGGAAAAAAGGTATTGAACTCGATTAGATTCTTTGGTAAATACAGTTATAGAATCAATGTTTTCAGGAGTGTTGTGGCTTATAATATTAGAGTGGCGAAGGCATTTTGTAGATGATACTTGGCATTGCCAATTTTGATATTGGAGGGTTAAGAAATGGTGTAGAGAGAAAGAGAAGAAGCATCAGAGGTACACAGAATAGAAAGTACAGTGGAGATAGGTTTTTGTGCTTTCATTGTTTCAGATCTCAGTTTTTTTTCTTGGTTTTGTTAGTGGTTTACAGTTGCATTTTAGATTCAACCCTCTGGTTTTGGTAATTGTAAGTACCTGGAGTTTTGTACTTTGTGCACATAGTTTCAATGGAAATCGATTCTAGTTTTTTTTGTCTGTAACACATTTTGATGATTGCCACAGCTTTGTCTTGTTTGATAATTTCTCATTCTCGAGTTTGACTTAATTCTCGCCATTCATTAGAGGCAATATAAATATACGAGAAATGCCAGGTTCCATGGGTTATGATAGATGGAGAAAGTTTTGGAGCTACATGATGTATATTATAGGTTAATTACGACCAGATAGATGGTTAGATGAACCGCCCTTCTCTCTTTGATTACAAAATTGTGCGCCTAATCTTCTAACCAAAACTTTCCAACCTCGAAATATCAAAAATTAAACTTAAAATTGAAATAATTGATGCGATTCAGCTCGTGGACGTAGCGCTGCTGCCTTGATGAGGACAACGGGTTGATGGCCTATCGATTCCAATTTGGTAGAGCTGCAGAATCAAGTTGTCGAGTTGACGCAGCTAGCAGACCGAGATCAAGTGGAATCGAGCCGCTGCAGCCACGAGAGAAGAGCAGCGACGCCGTTTGGAGGTCAGCAAGGATCAATGAGACGCTGGATTGTCATGGTCGTATTAGCTTACTTGTTCATTTCCTATTGGTTTGTGTTATGGATATTGGTGTTGCGTATTTTCGGTCCCCAAATTCTGCTGCTACGTGGCCTGGTTCGTGAAGGATGGGAGCTATTTGGTATTAGAGTATTGTGCAGTGAAGCGTCTGATGATAGATTGTTATGTTTGTTATTTGGTAAGTGACGCAGCTCAGTTCACAGTAGTGCGTCTGATGACAGCTTCTGATGGTAGCGTCTGATGG
>JAYMSW010002874.1:0-13063 GCA_036897725.1 Erodium texanum | reverse complement strand
GCAGTCACCATTGCCTTCGCCACCTGCAAAAGATTTCCATTTAAACAGGTAAATAAACATCACAAAGGCTTAAGTTGTATGCTTATGAGAAAGACTCAAAACTATCTTATTGTTGTTCTTTCTCAGGTTCCAGCTTATGTATCAGCTCAAGTCCTGGGATCAGTCCTAGCTAGTGGGACCCTGAAACTATTATTTCCTGGGAATGAGGATCAATTTCATGGGACAAGTCCATCTGGATCAGTCATGCGGTCTTTTGCAATTGAGTTCATCATTACATTCTACCTCATGTTGATCATATCCGGTGTTGCCACAGATAGCAGAGCTGTTAGTTCATCTTCTTCACTAAACACCCTTTTGTGTTACTTATACATTTACATGGGGTCTTATAATCTGTAATGTTGCTTATGCAGATTGGTGAGCTTGCTGGGATTGCAATTGGTGCCACAGTAACACTTAATGTTATGTTTGCAGGGTAATAATTCGTCTAAGCTAAATCACAATGCAGTACTTGATTAGTGTTAATCGAGATGTAATGTATACTATTTTTTTGGGGTTTGTGTTTGGCAGTCCAATTTCGGGGGCATCGATGAACCCAGCAAGAAGTTTGGGGCCTGCAATTGTGTATAGTCACTATAAGGGGATATGGATATACTTGGTATCTCCTACACTTGCAGCCATTTCAGGTTCATGGGTCTATAATCTCATGAGGTTTACAGACAAGCCACTGCTAGAGATCACCAAGTGCAGCTCTTTCCTAAGAGGATGATGACTTAACGATCCACATGACTTGTTATAATCTAAAGTTTGGTATCATATTTTGTGTCTTACGGTCTACTAAGTGTCTGAATAAGCCTATAATGCCTTACATAATCTTTACTTGTTCAAATAACAGTCAAGGGGATGGAGGATCAAAACAACAAACATATTTACCATAAAGAGATTCATTTTGCAAGTTTGTTATTACAGGCAGTTTCTACAAGGGATCTGACTAATGAAGCATACAATACCTGAGCTCTCACTGTATTTGTCGAGTCTTGGTTGAATATTATTAATAAAGCATTGATTATGTATTGAGTTAACTTCGGATTTGGTTTATTAGTTTTTATAGCTTCTCCTATTTTCAGTTGACCTAGGTTCTTTTAGTGTAATGAGCAGAAGTATATCAGATAGAATGCTAAATCAGAAACATGAACTAAGGGCAATTTCACAGAACAAGTCGTATTACCAAAGTGATATTAACCACTTACACATCTACAAAACACAAACGAACAGAAAGGGAACACATTTCACAACTAAAAACTACTCAAAACACATACCTGGAACATCCCAAGCTTTCTGCTATACTTGGATTCAGACAATACCAGTGTAATAGAGCCATGCCATTTGTGCCTACCGTAATGCCGGCCATGGATTCCCTGAAACCTTATGCACTTCTCTTGTTTCTTGACATCTCATCCCACAACCAACCTCAGCACAAGAAGTCACTGCCATGGATGCAGCGGACTATGCTTAGTGTAATCAAAACTGATCACTTCCTAGACATAAATCATATACAGATGAATCAGAACTCTCAATGGTCAGATTATACACTCTTAATGATTCTTCAAGCACACAATGTCCTCATTGTTCCAATTGGGTCCATAACAAACATATAGGACATAGATAACAAAGGTAAAGGAAATGTCATGAACCCATAAATCAAATTCATTCCAAACCCAATTGCCCAAACCTCAAAACCATCTATAAGCTCAAGCAAATTGGACGAGTATTCACCAGATTCATCAGAGCCACCCGAATCTTCGACCGGGCCGTCGTCTCCAGCTCGCACTGCCGCTCCCTTTTCCTTCTCCTTAAAATGACTTTGAAGCCTGTAGCTTCTAGCTCGAGAGAGAGCAGGAGACTCGGAAGTCAAATCCCGTCGGATCTAAGCCGGAGCTTTTCCGGCGCCGAATGGTGCATCCGGGAGAGGAAGATCTGGGGAGTGTTGGGATTCGGGTCCAGGGCCTGAGGCAACATGTTGATTGGATGGTGCGTCAATGATTTGACACTTCCCTTTGTTGTCGTTTGAATTTGAATCGGACCCAGAAACGAGAGACTCCATTGATGATCTGATTAGGGTTTCGCCACATTCCCAAGAAGCAAATCAGAGAGGTTCAGATTAGGCGAGGAGAAGGAGAAGGAAGTTTCCGTTTCAGTCTTTAATACATACTTATGTTACACGTCATGCATCTAATGGTCAGATTTTAATTTCTCCGCGAAATCAATTTAGATTTGGTAAAGACCTTACCAGATAAAACAAAATAAAAAGAGCTCCTTTATCTTTAAAATAATCAGCAAAGGCGGAGGTGGCGGGCCAGAGCTGGGCTGCTGATGAGGGGTCATGTGCGGTGGTTCTGTGTGGTTAGAACCATTCCCACTTATTTATGCCGCAAAAAGAGTAAAGAGACCAGTTATGCTTTTACCAGTACAAGGAGGACCTTCATTCTTCACCACAGAGAAGAGAAGCTTGCTGAATTGGGAGCTATCGATGAAGATCTGCTCGGCACCAGGTCTTGTTTCCTGAATTCTCATCATCTTTTCATTTTCAATTCACCCATTACTGCATTTCTGCTTCTCGATTTCTCTTTGACCTTGTTCTGCAACATGGGTTGCTGTTGCATGATAGGTGTTTGATGAAATGCCTCAAAGAGCTTTCTTTTCCTCTTTCTTTATCTCTGTAAAGGCAGGAAAGCTACTTTTCAAGTGTTTGCTTCAAAATTGTGTGTATAGTTTTTGGGAGATAGTTTTCTGACCAATATATGATGAATAGATAATGATTCTATGTTCTATCTACCAACCCCACCCAGAAAAAAAGAAGATATTTCTCCTTTTCTTTTTCTAGTTAAGTGCACATCATTCCTGGAAATTGCCTTTTCTGGGTATCCTGTATTTTCAGCAAAATTAATTGGTGATTATTGTAATATATTTTGTTTGAAAAATTGGTGGGGTTTGAAAGTTGTTGTCTTTTTAATGCAATACGAGGAATTCAGAGGCATGCCTTAACAAGTCAATAGAGGGAGAGGGAGAGAGAGAAAAACAGCTTAACCTTGAGTTGTTAAAACATTCTGGACCTCACAACGCTTGCCCAACAGTATCTGAATTGTTTGACTAAAGTTTTGCACAAATTACGTGCTGAAACATTCATCTGATTATGTTTTAATATCATATTATTTAATCGTGATTAGGATGTCTGACTTGCATCTCATGCATAGCCAGCCAGAATGGAAGGGGCATTATGTGTTGGGTTTTTTGTACTTTCCCGTACATCATGACCACTTGTATCTACCAACTATTTATTTGTTTGCTAAGTGGATGGTAACCAATTTGACTTTTGGAGTTGGGTTGAACTAAACAGAGGCAAAGAGATAGGAACAATATAATGTTTGCAAGTAGAAGACAGTTTCGGTGCTGGAGGAAAAGCTTTCAAACTTCAACATGCTGTTGATCAAGTATGCAGTTTTTGTATTAGTTATATCTTTGAGCTGCTTTGGAACACATAGATTTGCCACTGCCAGAGTGCCCGAAGATGAGGGTACGTTGATATTAACTTTTGTTTTCGTTGCTGTTGTTGGCGAATTTCCTCTTCTTCCTCTTTTTTGATTCTGTGATTTGTCAGTCATGTACTACATGTGTATATAAATATGGCAGGAAAGTGATGGTGATTTAATCTTCTTTCCTCTTCAAGTAATATGATTGCATACTGTTAATGTTATAATTCATACTGATCAGACTCTTCACTACTAGAATTTTCCTTTCTTGTCTCACGTTTTATTTCAAAAATGGGTTCTTGCTATGACTGTTACTAGTTGATCATGGTGATTTGATCCTTTTATGCCCTCTTACCAAAATTTCATTTGATATGGATGGAGCATCTACATCCATCTCTCCATTTCTGCAAATGTTTTGCTCTAGTCCACAAATTCATAGCCATTGATAATCTTGTTAGCAGCAGCTAGTAGAGTTTAGTTTCATTTTCCTCCAAACTTTTTACTTGAGACTGGTACCAACTGGAAAAGACCCAAATGGGGCATAACTGAGTCTTGAGATTAATGTCAGTTTGATATTGGTTCTTGCCTTAATCTTTAATATGTTGGTATTATCTGATGGTTGTTGTTGAATGCTTGTAATTTAGTGGATGCTCTCGAGCAAATAGCTAAAACAATGGGAGCAACTAGCTGGTCATTTAATGCTGATACTTGTAAAGTGGAAGAGATTGGCTTAACAATCCCAGAACCAGCAAATGCTGAGAAAAATGTTACATGTGATTGCCAATTCGAGAACAATACCTGTCATGTTGTGATCATGTAAGTTTCTTTGAACCAGTGAATTTTATTACTGATCACTGCCTTCTATCTGAACTTAAAACCGGATAGTTCATTTGAAAAGTCATTATTGTTTTAGAATTAATAGCTGATGGGTCATGTGGATTGCAAATGCATTGCAGAGTATTGAAGCGTTTGAACCTTCCAGGAAAGCTTCCGCCTGGGTTGGTTCGACTTCCATATCTTAGGCAAATGTGAGTCTCCATTATTCATTAAATGATTCATTTGCTTTTTGTTTGTTCCCCCAGCAAATTAAGGGAAGAAAGATGGAGAAAAAAGTTGCAGGACTTATTTGGGTTCCAGAAAGGAGGATAAAAACTTATAATTTTGTCAATTATATCTATATTCACAATTTTGGTTTCTTTCCACCCGTTTCGGAAACCAATTAGAGGGGCAAACTCTTAACTATTAAAACTGGGAGGGGCCCAGATCCCAAGCCCGTGACTATGAAGTTATGAAGCTTTGATGCAATATAGAGGACTATATATATAGATAGGTAGAGCTTTTGCATAAGCAAGTATGAGCTGCTAAACCCTAAGTACATACCAAATATAAGCAGACACTGGATACAAATTACATGACTCTTACATAACAAATGTCACTAAATGGCTGATCTTGCCAATAGTTAATCATGATTTTGAGACTTGTTTTGATTTACAGAGATTTTGCTTACAACTGTCTATCTGGTTCAATACCGCTTGAATGGGCTTCACTGCAATTGGAATCCATGTAAGCTCTTTAAACTTTCTCCACCTCTTTATAAGCCAGTTGATACACACACACACACACACACATATTTGTTGGTCTTGTGTATCTTTTGCAAATAAGCCAAGTATTGTCACTGCAGTTCCGTCCTTGTCAACCAATTATCAGGGAGTGTCCCAGAGGAATTGGAAAGTTTTACCAGTCTCACGTACCTGTAAGCATTTCATTATACTTTCTTCAAGCTTATTTGGGATAATGGTATGATAATAATATCCAATAAAATTGAGCTCATTATTTGAGCTTGTATAAGAGAGATTGACTATTGAGCTAATCAACTTCTAAGAGGTATTTTGTGTCTGTAATTGTGTGTAGTTGCTGAAGAATTTTTTTTTGGGTAATACTTCTAGTACCAGTTTCATTAAATAAGTTTCATCAGGAACCTTGAAGCAAACCAATTCTCTGGAGCGGTTCCTCAACAGCTTGGAAAGTTAACAAATTTGAAAACTTTGTAAGACATTTCATAGCTTCCTCATATATATGTTAGGATATTGATCCTCACATATGTTCACCTAGAACATTTTTATTTAGTATTTGATTTGTCAATGCAGGATTCTGTCCTCCAATAAGCTGGATGGAAATTTGCCGAAGGAACTTGCTGAGCTTAGAAATCTAACAGACTTGTAAGCCTTTTGAAATATATAGTTTAAAACATATGCAGAGCTCCTTATAACTTCGATGCCATTCTTGCACTATGCAGTAGGATAAATGATAACAACTTCAATGGAACCATACCAGATTTTATTCAGAACTGGGAGCAACTAACTAGACTGTAAGTTCCTCATCTTTCCAAAGGTTTAAGTACAATAGAGGTTTGTATCCTTAATTGCAGGTAATGCAGCTCTTGATTTTATAGTGTTTTGTTTTCCAATTTAATCAATGCAGACAAATGCATGCAAGTGGACTTGAAGGACCCATTCCATCATCCATCTATATTTTAAGTAATTTATTTGATCTGTAAGGGGGAATTTTCTTGATTTTTTACTTGTATTAAATTGCTTACATGCAGTATTTATTATCTTAACGTACTAACTGCCAAGATATGCTTATCATTTCTTTGATGTGCAGGAGAATTAGCGATACACATGGGATAAATCAGACTTTTCCTGACCTCTCAAACATGACAAACATGAATATTCTGTATGTTCTCTGCTTATTTTTTTTTCTTTCTTTCTATTCTTGATGCTGGCAAGCCATTTTTTGTCAGCAACAACTCATATCTTACAAGATTATCTTTTGGTTGTAGGGTACTAAGAAACTGTAATATTTCTGGAGAGATTCCCGCATATATCTGGACTATGAGTAACCTGGAGATACTGTAAGTATTCTTTTGTATATAATTTTATAAATGTATTTGGTTCCAATGTCATGTTATTTTGTCTAAGGTGTGACGAGATGAGAGTTGTAGCATGGTGAGGGTTACAACCCACTATAGTCAGCTTTTAGATGTAAGGAGGAATAGAACGGGGGGACTTAAGAACCCGAACACTGCACTTGGACAGAATAAATTTGACAATGTTCCAGTACCTACAGCGACAAGAAGACAATTCTTCTACTGAATCTAGTATCTACAAATTATATGCTAGGAGCTACAATTCTGTCCTGTACCTAAATAGACTCAACTCTGAACAAGAGAGCAGTACTGCATGCTGGTTAGGTGATCTAACTGAACTTTCCTTATTGCTTGAGTTCTGGATTCACTGGAGACCTCACCTTCAATCAGATGTTGCATCTGCGTTCCTCACAACAAAACCAAAATTTCCAAACCTTAATATATTACATGTAAAATAGTGTGGACATCTATTTTGTTTCTCAAAATATGTCTGCATTTCAAATTCTTCCACTTTACTTCTGAGATTGTTAATAAATTGGGGGAAAGAAGGAAGATTGAAATATTGAGAGTTCTTATCTTCTTTACTTCTGTATAATCTTTCTCTGACGCCAGATTATTGTTCTATTTAATGAAGTTCGTTGTAGATATTGTGGAGTCCTGAGATATAGATAGTTAGATATTATTTCTCATCTTCTCATTTTGGACAGGGACCTTAGTTTTAACGAGTTAGGGGGTGAGCTCCCTAACTTGACAGTTGCAAGAAGTTTACAGTTCATGTGAGTTTATGCTTTCATATTATCATCTTATAATATATTAACAAAGAAGCTTACTGTTTTAGTATATACATGGCATATTAAGGTTCTGTTGTGGTGTTCATCAGCTTCTTAAATGGAAACTTGCTCAGTGGAAATATACCTGACCTGTTCTTGAAGAAAGGAGCAAATATGTACGTTCCCTTTTACCCAAATCCTAGCTGGTTGTCTTCTACTTCATATATATATTACTTGCTACATCAACCCCTGAAATATGCCATACTTATTTTCCTGCATCTCTTCTACATTTCTCAAATTTTATCTTTGAACCCATGCAATGCATGACACTAATTTTTTTTTGATCAGCCAATGCATGACACTAATAACAGCGGTTAAATGAAAAAGGATTAAAAACAGTTTAACAAAGGTAGTTTTTGTTATATATTATAGTATATACTGGCGCATATACATGATATCTACAATCAACGAGTCTCTTTCTATCTGTAGAATTAATAATATATTGCATGTATGATGGCCTACTACAAAAGGAATGCATGATGGCCCTACTATAATTACTCAATGTTCTGATAAATTTTCTCGATCTACTGAAAGATGACTCATTTTTATATCTGCAAACAGTGATCTTTCCTATAATAACTTTACGTGGCAAGGGCCTGCACAGCTTGCTTGTAGGCAGGACAGGTCAGCACATAACAAGCATCAGTGTCCTTTTGGTTCCTGTTTATGATGGAATGTGAATATAATTATTTAATATATGTTTCACCTTTGTCCTTTCCAGTGATTTCAATTTAAACTTGTATCGAAGTTCTACATTGGGAAACAACATGTACGCTACCTCTCTTTCTCTTTCTCTATGTTTTAGTTACAGGCTCTTCTGTTTGGTCAGATACAGTTCACTATCATTGTATTAAGCTATCTTAATATTCATATTTCTTTTTGCTCTTCCTTATATGTTACTTGTGTGTTTGATTTATACCAGAAAGGGAATTCTTCAATGCAAAGAAGATTTCAAATGTCCTAAATGTAAGTATGTCATGCTACATTTGCCTTCCTTTTCTACATTGAATTCTATATTCTCTATCCCCAAGTGTTTTAGCAAATGCCTGAATTAATTCATAAGCATGAAGCTAATTTATCAAGATATACACAATGGCGTGTTGTGTTCGATAAATAAAAACATAGTATAACCCATTTGGTTCTAGAAGTTGGTATATTCCACCCATACTTTCTCTGAGAAATTCTGTTTTACATCCCGCCTTTTTTGGTGGCAGAAATTAGGTAAGAAGATAAAAACAGTTTACTGGAAGAGGACAGGTAAGAAAATTTTCAAATTTTCTCAGAAGGCTGAGAAAAGAATATTCCAAGTAATCTGCCTTCTTTCTAATTATTTGGTTCAGTTACTAGCTTACTAGAGAAGAGCTTTTATTTTTCAGGAAAAAAAAAACAAATCATTATCTTTATTTTAAAAAAATTCTGGATATCCTTGCTACACAAATGTGCAAGTATGTTACTGACTATCACTTATTATTGTATTATTTACCTATGTGAAACGAGGATATACTTTTAGATTTTTGCACTGTTTTCATAGTATATCAGTGGCTTTTCAGAATTCAATATTTGAATATATCTGTATTTGGTAGATTGGCATTCATTGCATATTAACTGTGGGGGAGAGGATGTGAAAAATAAGACGAGTAAAGGTGAAGAGACATATAGAGGGGATAGTAGTACTGAAGGCGTTGCTGCAAAGTTCTTTGAAAGTAAAGATAACACTAACTGGGGATTTAGTAGCACCGGAGACTTCATGGATGACTTTGATGTCCTAAACACACGTCATGTCTATTCATTGGCTTCATCAAACTTTTCCGCGTTATATACTACGGCGCGCCTCTCTCCTCTTTCACTTGCGTACTACCGATATTGTTTACAAAATGGAAGTTACACTGTGAATCTACACTTTGCGGAGATACAATTCACAAATGACAAGACTTTTCAGAGCCTTGGGAGGCGCATATTTGATATCTATATCCAGGTAATTTATATTTAATTTGCTTCTTATTTTTCAAGTTCTATATATCTATTTAGTACGATAACTAAAATTACTGTGGCACTATATGTTTCAGGACATATTGGTTGAGGAAGATTTCAACATAGAAGATGAGGCCACGGGTGCACTAACACCACTCACAAAGCGATATAATGCTAGTGTTACCAATAACTTCATAGAGATACGTTTTTATTGGAATGGTAAAGGGACTACACGAATACCTACATGGGGATCATATGGCCCTCTTATATCAGCGATATCTGTTGATCCAAGTATGTTAATCTCAAGTCTTTAATTCCTACTAATGTTATCTTGATTAGTCCTTTTATTTTGGTTGGATTAATTGTTACATTGATTGCTTTGGGCAGATTTTACGCCTCTTTCGGAAGATGGGAAGAAAAGCATTGTACCTATTATTGTTGGAGTTATGGCGGTGTCATCTTTTGTTCTCTTAGCATTTGGCATTCTTTTGTGGAGACGTAATATGAGAGCAAAGGCAAATAGTAAGACCAAGAAAGGTTTGGGCTATAATGGATTCATCAGTTCACTTCATTACTACATCCTTCAATTCATAGGGTTTTTTTTTTCATAGTTCTTGATACTCATCAATAGCAATAACATTTAGTGTCATGGTTGTATCTTTTATCGACTAATATTACTTAAATGTCAACACTTTAGCTTGTTATGTTATGAATGGAGTTATGGTATTTGCTGTAATAGTTACTTATTAAACATGGGTCATGCCATCAGCATCACAGTTCTTTATCTTTCCGCTGCAGATAATCTCAAAAAGCCAGATTTCCAGACAGGATCTTTTACCTTAGAGCAAATCAAAGTAGCCACATGGAACTTCGATCCTGTAAATAAGATCGGGGAAGGTGGATTTGGACCTGTTTATAAGGTATTAAAGCTATTTTTGGTTCCTGAAATATGACCAATTTCAATTTAATTACGAATTTCTTTGTACATGACAAAAATGCAGGGTGTATTACCAGATGGTACTGTAATTGCAGTGAAGCAGCTCTCGTCAAAATCAAGTCAAGGAAATCGTGAGTTCTTGAATGAGATAGCCATGATTTCTTGCTTGAGCCACCCAAATCTTGTGAAGCTTTATGGGTGTTGTATAGAAGGAGATCAACTATTGCTGATTTATGAATACTTGGAAAATAATAGCTTAACTCGTGCTTTGCTTGGTAAGCTTTATCTGAAGTTACTGTATTATGTAGCAATAAACTAAAGGGAAAACTACAGATAGCTGTCCCCAACTTAACACCTTTTACACTTAACTAATCCCAACTTACAAAAAGGATTTCAAGCTTCCTCAACTTTCACATAGCTTTTTTTGCCAATAAAATGACGAAAATGCCCTCGACCATAATCTCAAAAAATATATCCTTTTTAATAGTTTTATCTTATATGGAGTCTTTTTATGTCTACTCAATCTGTATTCTATATCTGCTCATTTCTTTGGTAGTTATGAAATCTTTTTAGAGATTAGGGATGAGGGCATTCTCGTCATTTTGATGAAAGAGCTATGTGTAATTTTTTGAAGGTTGTGGAGGCTTAAGATCCATCTCTTAAGTTGGGGTTAGTTAAGTGTAAAAGGTAAGTTGGGGATAGCTATCTGTCATATTCCCTAAATTAAAGCATCAAGTCTGCATATTTCTAATGTTTTTCACAACAAACTACAGGGCCAGAAAAAGATAGACTGAAACTGGATTGGCAAACAAGGCACAAGATCTGCATCGGGATAGCTAGGGGTTTAGCTTTTCTCCACGAGGAATCGAGATTCAAAATTGTTCACAGAGACATCAAAGGAACCAATATATTGCTTGATGAAGAATTGAACCCTAAAATATCCGACTTTGGCCTTGCTAAGCTTGACGAAGGAGGAAAAACTCATATCAGCACACGAATTGCTGGGACAATGTAAGTCATGATAATGCAGTTTCATTTCCAGATCTGTGCTATGGTTACATTACGGTTATAATAGTTTTCATAAATGTATAAAATCAAGACGTTTCTTATTTGATACACAGAGGATACATGGCTCCAGAATACGCACTATGGGGTTACTTGACTCACAAGGCAGATGTCTACAGCTACGGGATCATGGCTTTGGAAATTGTCAGCGGGAGGCATAACGCGAGTTACGGGCCTGACAACAAGTTTGCTTGCCTTCTAGATTGGGTAATTCTTTTTATCTTTAGCTTTCTTGATCCATCTTTATGCTTTAAATGCATATATCACCAAGATAGTGTAATCGGTCTTAAATGGTAGAAGATTCATTTGTTAAAAATAAAACGCGGGTTAGAACCAGTGATGTGATGCTAACACAAAGTCTATTAGAGAGGCCAGGCCCAAGTTTTTCAAGTGTTTGACCAGTTGAACAAACAAGCTTCGTTTTGATTTCTGTATTATAGGGAATGTTTTCTTTCATTGCAGGCATGTCACTTGCAAACAAGCGGGAACTTCTCGGAGCTAGTTGATGAGAACCTGGAACTCGATTTCAACAAGGAGGAAGCGGAAAGGCTGATCAAAGTAGCAATCTTATGCACAAATGGATCCCCTTCGTTGAGACCGAGCATGTCTGAAGTCGTGAGCATTCTTGAAGGAAGATCTATGGTCCCGGATGTGATCCCCGAAGCGAGGACTTACAGTGATGATCTGAGATTCAAGGCCATAAGAGATCATCAGAAGGACATGGGCTCTTCCTCTGGTACAGGCAATGACAGTGGAATTGGAATGAAACACAATAACACAGAAGCAAGCATGGATAGGGTGTCTTCTTCATCTGCTGTGGAGGATCTTTATGATATTAGAATGAACTCTTCCATGTAAATATGTACGAGTGATTTGACCTCTAATTGAGTTTTTCTTCCTCGATTAATTGAGTATTGTTCTTTTTTTTTTCTTTTTTTTTTCTGTGTTCTTAGTAATTGTATTTGCAGTTTGAGTCGTTTATGCGTTAGATTGAGATCATGAACATCTAACAAAAACTCTAATGTAACCAACCAAATTACCAAAATCTCAATTTTTGTTGAATCCTAAGAGTTTCACATCTATGCTTTCAAAACTGATTAAAACTCAACAAAACTATTAGAGAAATTCAAGGAGAGAGATGAAACTATTGAGAAGAGGCATAAAATTTCGGAGATGAGATCATAAGAGGATCACTTAGAACAATTAGATATATAGAGAAATAATATATATTTTTGAAGAGAGCGGAATCCGAACATCTTTTATACGGATCCAATTCAACTAAAAGTTTAAGCTCTAGTTAAAGGTTCGATTATAGTTTTACACTCTAATAAAAACGTGAACACATACGTGATCTTAACTACGAGATTCCTTCGTTATTAGAGCACGTGGACTTTACAAATAGAAGACAAACGGAATCCAAAGGACTTGCAAAATCGCCACCCGAAATCAAATTAGAAGCTTTGAAATCTTTCCCATTGATATATTGATTTGATTTGCATTAATATTAATCAATAATTCTAATTAAATAATAGTTAGGTCGGCAAAATGAGTAGATGAGA
The DNA here is from genome assembly GCA_036897725.1 of Erodium texanum. NCBI lineage: Eukaryota > Viridiplantae > Streptophyta > Magnoliopsida > Geraniales > Geraniaceae > Erodium > Erodium texanum. Next base: position 245 of record JAYMSW010002874.1, on the reverse strand, counting down.
TTAAACCATTCACTTATATTTTAACCAACTATTTATATCGAATCTTCCTCCCACTATTTTTTGTTGAAAAGATTGCTGCATGACCACTTTTGGAACGACTAAGGCAATAATCATTACAAATCTAGATGTGGTGGGAACAAAATTCCTGCAGCTCGCTGCTTTAAACCATACTAGATTTAACAACGAGAACCTAAGACGCAATAGATGCGCATCTAATCCAGCCGAAACTGACACCTAAATCCAGA
>JAYMSW010002873.1:0-13064 GCA_036897725.1 Erodium texanum | reverse complement strand
TTAATTAGCAAAAAGATAATGTTTACCAAAGTCTAGGATCTCTCTATATATAGAGAAGAAACCCAACAATAAAAAAAGAAATACTAATAAAAAGGAAATACTAATAAGAAAAGGAAATACTAAATCTCTCCTACATCACTTTTTGACGAACTCAACCTCGCGTTGCATCATATAGGGAAAAGAGTCATCGTTCTGTCCTCTGTTCGTGGTCGGCAGTCTCTTCGTCCAAATATAGCCAATCTTTCCATGCAGATGTTTTTACGGGGTTTTTGAGGATTAGATTTGTTGGTTCCGATTAAAACCGGAAACCGACCGACAACTATCCGATGAAAAACCGAAATAGTATTTCATTCTGGCTCCAATGGACATTTATGGTAAACCAGAGGTCCCAACTCAATCGTGAAAAGTCCTATCAACGTCGTTTAACCGACCGATGTCCAGCTCAAATGTTTTTCTTCATGCTTTACACTATTTTATTGTATATGGAACCGAAGACTAAATTTTACTACAGCATTACACCTTCATATCACATAACATCAATGTAAACATTACTGACTTGCACATAAAGGTGAGGTTTTATGTGGATCAGACAATAACCGTTACCCTAAGAAACCTCGCCAAACTTACAACAACTGGTTTTCCCTCAACTACTTCAATGGAACAAATCTCCCGAGAATCATCCACCAAGCACAACCATTGATTACTCCATGCCTAAGGAAGTTATGTGGAAAGTCGCCTAATAATTTTAAATCTTACTAACCTAAACACAGCTTGTTGCCTTGATCATATCCGTACATTGCTCAACCAAACAGTACCTACCTTTTTCTTGATGATCAAATATTTATTCTGATAGAATAATAAAACAAATCAATCTGGCATAGTAACGAATACAAGAAACCATATATTATACAAACAAAACAGGATAAAGGCAAAAGCAAGATTTTTATGTATTAACCTAATGAAAAGCCGCATAACAATGGCTCAAGTTGGGAGGTTTCCTCAAGAGATGCCCCTAACAGCTTGAAGGCACTGCTCGTTGAGGACTTTCTCTAAGAACCCATAGCCCTTACCACCAAGAAGCTCACCGCCAAGAAACCATTTAAGTACTTAAAAAGCTAACCATCACCAGCAAAACTTGCTTTTCTTTACATATTTTTGATCTGCTGTCATCTTTCTAGACCCCTCCCCTTAAGTACAGAGTACGCGGTGCTGCAGCTTTATCAATCCATAATATTATAAAACCTCTGTAGTATTTGATTCCTCCAAGCCAGTTCAATTACTTACTCTTGATGTATAGCTATAAATTTTTTCCTTGTAACTTTCTGGTACAGAGCATATATACACCAGTAAAAGATATAATGTACATAACCATACACAAAAGTAATGTTTTCACATTGTGATTGGCCATTTCAAATGATTTTTATGGCTCATTACTTCATAATTACAAAAGGGTACTCAAAGAATCGGTAGTATTTGTTATGGAAATAAGAGGAAAAAAAGATCGAACTCAAATGCAAACAGGTGATGTGATCATGTTATTGATCTGGTTACCTTGACAAAGCAGTAGTGAAAAACATAATGTATTATTATGTATGCAAGTAGAAATATTCCACGCAAGGAAAAGTTAGAAAAGAAAGAAGCAAAGGCTGCAAGATTGTAAAGTCTAGAAAAAGAGATTCAATACTAAGCAATTCTAGTTTCCGTAGGCATTATCTTGAGTTAGGAGAAAGGCATTGTTTGGGTCAATTCAAAAGCAGAGGACAGTAACAAACACTTATGCTTCGGAGCTTAATTTATTTTCTTTTCTCTTCTCTTACAGCCATTACCATTACCATGTCCTATTGTCATCATCTCAATCCATCTCAGCCGTCCATTTCATCTCACACAGCACACATCCCTCTTCCCCTTGTCCTATAAATTGGACACACCTCTCATTGCAATTTCAAAATCAACAAGTGCACATCACACAAACACAAAGATCTATTGTGAGTTCAAGGAAGCAGTGATGGGAGGTTACAGCAGGCAGAGGAAGTCCTCATCTTTCTCCATTTTCAACATATTCAGGTCTTGCTGCTCTCATGGAAGTGAGGATTATTACTGGGACGACGGAGGCAGGAGGGTTTGGGCAAGTGATGAGGACAGAGGGAGATGGACTGCTGAGCCCGGCATTGACAGGAAGGCCACAGCTTTCATTGCAAGGTTCTATGAAAGCCGCGTTTAAGGAGCCTCTGAGGCAGACTAGTCTTGCAGTTTGCCCCATCTATATAACCGGCTTCATCAACCTACAAACATCAATACATAGAGAGCAAGCTTGAGCTTTTTGATATTTTAATCATTCCATGTATTTTTCCCCATGTCTTGGACTTGAGTTGATGCTTGTATGCTATATTGATCTCGAAATAAAAGTGTAAAAATAGTTTATGTTCCTCTTCATTCTTGGCCTCCTTGTTCTTGTGTCTTTCCCTCTTCTTTGCTCCTACAATTACAAACCATGGGTTTTAAGTTCATATGATCCTTGGATTTGTGTGTGTCTTTAGTTTTAAGCTTACATTTCCCAGTTTATGCAAGTGCGCTTCAAGCTTGTTCATGGTGTTCTGATGCATACTTACTATAACAGTGAAGGAATATATTCCAACCCACTTTATAGCCTTCTTGATTTTTTTCTCTTCATTGCACCTTTGGACAGGCTTGTTTGATGTGTATGTAACTTACACTTATGGCTTGAGGGTTTTGGCAGATCACAAGTTAGCACAGATCACTATGAAAATAGGTTATGTTCTTTGACATTCTTGGCCTTTTTCTAAGCTTGTATTTCTGCTCCATTACATGATTTACCTCTAGACGATGAAGAAGTGGAAATATTCCAAACAAACCATAGCCTGTTTGCTTCGAGTCTTGGACTGATTTGTTTTAGCCTAATGTTAGGCTTGAAGCAGGCTAAATTTTCAGGTTTTGGTTTGTTATTGGCAAAGTAATGTTGTTAATTAATAGAGTTGAGAACATGTGTATCATACGATTAATTAGCTGAGATAAGCAATATATTGGAATGATGTTTGGTAAATCATTGGCTCTCAATAATATTACATGTCACAATGAGGTGCATTTTCTTCATAAAGCATTGCAGTACAAGATGTACCTTGTACCTAATCATGTTCCTTATCTTCCTCGAGCTCTGGCAATATCTCATCTTTTCTGTTCCTTAACAGCATATATTCCCCATATTCTCTTGAGGTTTTTGGATTTCGTCGAATTTTGGGATGTCTTTTCATTACAAAATCAGCTCAGGAGACGGTTTTGTAGCCATTGATGTCGGAAGATTGAATTTGCTGGCATGCACTTGTTAAAATGCTGTAAAAAAAAGCAATGTGATGAAGAAACTTGTTGTTGTTTAAGTTTTAGCAGAATGTCAATATGAAAAGAAGGCTTTGTTCTTAGGATTACCTAAACTTGCATTTGGGGCTTAACAAACAATTAAGTTGGATGACACACCATGTGTATTACTTAGTAGTGGCAGATTGTTTCTAATAAGGTGAGACCAAAGTGTTGTTAGGCCCTTAGGCACTGAAGAAAGCAAGTAATTGTTCTCTCTCTACCATGTGTGGATTCCAAATAGTGATTGACAACATAAGGAAGAAATAAGACAGGCCTTGTGTTCATGCTCAGCTCAGCTCATGGACCAGAATGGTAAGGGAACCTAATTTGTGTGGCATCCAACTCATGGCTACTCCCAAATAAACCAAGCACCTAATAAAAGCCACAAAAGGAGTCTCTCATTTTTGTCATGTGGAGAGGAGTGGAGGAGGTAAGAGCTCAATGTTCAATTTTTTTAAAATTTAATTTTTATATCGTTATTGTGACTTTTGATCATTAGATTGAAGTAGATGATGATTAAGCTAAATAAACTTTTGCACCCAATGTTGGCATTGCTTAATAAAGACAGCCCATATGCTGATATGCTTAGCTCAACAATACTGATTCTAACCCATCCTCTTCAACCCCTTTTTCCCTAGAGACAAACAATCAATGTCACATCTCTCTCTCTCTCTCTTCTATGTATCCTTTTTTATTATTAGGGTTTCTTTTGGGAGGGTTCTTGCATGTGCTTCCTTCAACACCACTGATTTCATTTTTATATTGAGAAATCAATAACCAGAAGTTTTCTGAACTCTCACTGTTTTCTTCAGGTCCTGACTGACCTAATAATTCAATGAGTAACATGTTCTTGGACAAATTAAAGCATAAAAGGGTCTTATGATCTTATCTTGATTATAAAATGAGAAGACTAATAATGGCTATTGCATGTAGACACTGAACTGATGAAACCTAGGTAGCTACTTTAATTTGTTCTGATGCTCTTATCCACAATAAGGCACAGACTCTAAGGTTAATGAGAGTGGCCTGTATCCATTTGGAAAATGCCCATCAATCTCTTATCATTTCATTTCAATAATGCTTCACAGCCCATTTGTGAATTTCATAAAAGACAATGATTATAACACATGTTTAACATGTCACTACCAGCAACCACTAGTGGACATGACTGTCATGTTGTTTTGTAAGGAACATTGTTGTCCATCAGAATTGAACTAACCAGATAATTTGATTTTTATTTTTGAGTATATATGAATAGTAGTAATTAACACAAGTTAATCAGCGTTTCACCATATATTATGATTAAAAGAGAAGCCATGTTGTTGAAGGGAAGATGCTGCTTTGGAACACAAACAAGAAGCACCCAAAAAATGATCGAATCCAGTCAAGACAAGGCCCTCCATATTACCTTCAGATTTAGATTTAAAAATGATGATTTTTTTCTTCCTTGATCTATGTTATATAGAACTATTCTTTCTTCTTTTTCTTTTTTGCTTAATTTATATTGATCATTGCTGTATATTTAAGCTCATAGTGTTTGGATATTATACGAGGAAAAGCAATTTCCTAGAGATCTGACTCTCACCTACTGCTAGGAGCACATTTAGCTAATAGAAAGTACACTACATAAATCTTGACTGTTTATTTACATGCTCTATAGTTCTTTTTTTTTTTTTTGAAATTTACGTTCTCTAGAGTTCACGTTTATCTTTTTGAATGAAGTCTTCTGCGGGCTTAGTAAATTGGGCCTAATGTGGGTCATTGTGTCCACACTATTGATGAGTTCATTATAAAGTGGGCTTCCTGTGTAACTGTCGAAATGGAATTTCCAACTTATATATAATCATTATTTGAATGTAAACTTAACTAAAAACATTTAAAAAAATTGAAATAAACTAAAAACATTAATTGATAATTGAGAGGTTAATTATTGTATGGACGGATATGCTCTTTTCTTTCTTTTTTCTGAAGAGAAGAGGCTTTAAGAGTAGCATATATGAAAGGAGTAGTAGAAGTATAAGAATAGTACATGAGAAAGAGAGCAAGACTAAAAAGATTAGGAAGACTCTGAGAGGAGATAAAAGATAAGAAAGAGAGATTTAGAATGTGAAGAACACATATATATAGTTTTGTAATTGTACCCTGACAACAATAATGTAGCATTTCTCCATCAAATGAGGAAGGAGAAGAGAGTGAGATGGGCACATGCAGTAACGTCCAAAAGGGTGTGGAAGCATTAAAAAGGAGCACATGTTGGGAGGTGTATGAATTATTGGGTGTGGGGCCTTCACTCTTCTTCTGTCTGTGTTGTTGAATCTTAAATAAGCTCCTCATGATGCATGTTCCTCATTATTAACTCTTCTCAATTTAGATCCATGTTCCAACACCTCCACGAGACATGATCATCATTACTCTTTCCGGACAAGCCTACCTACGACTTCTCAAACACCCATTCCACAACTGTCATGTTTTTTTTTACCTCTTATTGGCCTACTGCAAAACTATCAACATTTAGTGCAACTTTGAAGAGAGAAACTGGTTATCAAACAAAGATAACAGAAAACCGTTTTTCAATGGTCAAATGGGATTGACTGAAAATATAATAGCACACAACGTAACAAAAACACCCTTAATCATGAATATAAATGACTGGTGAGTTACCCATGAGAACAGCTATTTGTCTACTGACTATCCGAGTTTATCGTCTCGTTGCAGCGGTTGATATGTTTACTTTTATTTTTAATATATAATATATACGGGATTGATCATTAATTAATAATTTGACTTTCTGTTATATTTGTTCAATCATGCATATCATCTTTAATATATAATTAAAAAAATAATTTTATACTTTTATTATTAAAGGACCAACTTAATGAAATGTTGATTATAGTTGAAATTATAGTTTTTATATACTCTAATATGTCTTCACAAGAATTCGTTTAGAGATTGGAGCATATATAAGCTCACTAAAAAGAGAGATAACAATGTTGATAAGACATAATAAAAGACTCTTTGAAAACGTATAAAATGATAGAAAAGAAATTAATATTTTTAAAGATATCGAGACTTGAATTTGTATTAATAAAATACTAAATATGATATCTCAACTATAAGTTCAAGCTTATAGTTAAAAGTTTCATTATAGTTTGGTACTCTAGCCTTTACTCCTTATATTTTATTAGGTAAATTATCCTTATATTATCTATGAAATTATCATTTTGTTTAAAATTATAATAAATATTTCTTTGTGAAAACTAAACAAATGGAACCCACTAAAGTTCAATTAATTTTGTCAAGTCAAATTTGTGTGCTTGACCTTGTATGTTTGTTTGAAGTTGAGTCCAACAATTTTAAACTCGATGTAACTCATTTACAATCTAACTTATATATACATAAAAATAGAAAAATAAAAACTAAATTACTATCATTCATCACACCTGGTTGATGTAAAGTTTCAAGCTATAATATAAATCTAATCAAATATTAATTATTGATTTCTTTTATCAATTCTTAACCTGATTGATACAATTTTCATACATGTTCTTAGGAAAATAAAAGCTATCAAAATACAAATATTATGAGATAGTGTTGGTCTTAATAAGTTAAATCAGTTTTAATAGCATTAAATTATTGAATTTAGTAATAGAACTCAAGCAGCTATCGTGATAAATAAAAATTGTAGTTGGGAATCTTGCTTCCATCCATATATATCCGTAGTGGTCCGTATGATTCCATAGCACTTGCTATCTATACATATTAAGGTCGCGTGAGAGGGAGTTTCGGTCACGTGTGGGACCTTAATTTCCACAAACACAAACACAACTACGTTGTAATAAATACTATATTTGGCTACTCAATCATGGTGTTTAGTTTCCTACATGTATTTTTTATCACTAATCTCTCTCCACCTAATTGTGATTGCTCGCCTTCTTCGTCTTTCATTTTCACAACTAAAGGTTGGGCACGTGTGATGCTCCTTCTCACCTATCTTTCAACATCTTCAATGGAGACACCAATCTATACATAATTGTCATGGTGGGTCCTTTCATTTTTAGCTCTACTCTAAATTGATTGCCCATCAATGGAAAATACAAAGAATGACATTGATGGGTTCGGAAACTAAGGTCCATATTGTTTATTATATAGTAGAGATTGTGAGGACAATCCTTCACTTTCTTTGTTCATCCTTAGGAATAGAGGGACGCGATTCATAATTATTCAAGGAAAACATTCTTCAGTTTTAACATATATATGTTTACAAAGTTTTCAAGAATTTTATATTCTTGAAAGGCAAAACTTATTTAGTTATGAGAGCTAATCAATATTTTCAAACACTTGAAGTTATGTATTGCATATATTACTATGATGCAGAAAAGAAAAATTAATAAAGCATAAAACAATCTGTTTACATGTGAAAACCATCCAAAAATGATTATTGATTGTCCCATCAAATAAACAATTTGCTCTTTCGTAAACATTAAATTATTACCAAACCCAACTGTCAATGTTTCTGCATGTGGAAGGGAATATACAAAGTTGATAATTATTTAACACTGTTTTTGCAGAAATAAAAAAATGTTTAGTTCCAATTTAACAGAAAAAGATCAGGAAAGGAAAGCAGATTCATGCACTGTTCCATCGGTTACCTACAGAAATTTTGGTTCACAACTTACGATGTGGTCAGAAGGCACAGACACACATAATTAGCAACTGGATTAACTGTTTTTAAGTTTGCTTTGTTCATAATTAACCGGATTCAGTTATGTTTAGGGCATTACTAAAATTTAAACAATTGCGTAGAGTTTGGGAGTCCTAATCTTTTACTATAATTCACGACCTTCAAACAAGATTATGTCTTGATATGAATCTTTTGCCTTTAATGAGTGTAAACAACCAAAGAGATTTGTTAGGGTGAACGAGTTTCAATTAATTCATATAGTTCAAATTATAAGTCAAGATGTGATCTATAGAAAGTATAAAAAGGAAATTACGTATGCCTGAAAAATTTCTTTTTGATTTTATTTTTGAAAGTCACTTCTTTTACAAAACGACTTCTTATATTTCATGTTTTACTAAAGGTACCTTTCAATCTTTAAAAATATTGTTCCTCTTCCGAGTCCTACGTCACTGCACATTTTTCTAATACCATCCGATGATATCTGATTTGTGTGTTGGTGGATTAGATATGACGCAACTTATCACTGACCGTTTCGTTTGTGATACGGGATTGAATGGTGAGACCCATCATCGACCTCATCGGAACCACCTTCCACATGTGATGTCGAAAAGTGTTCGGACGTCGTCGCATGCTGTCGGAATCCATGGGAAGACGAACTGTATCACACTCACCCCAACTATTCCATATATACCACCAACACTGCTTCTCTTCCCCAATCACCTCTTCTACTTCTCTTAAGTCATATTAGTCGAAGACATCTTCGTGAATTGCCTTTTCCATATTGTCGGACAGTTCTTCCACTGCCAATTCATGCAGTCAAGACTCTCGATCATGCCCGAAAACCCGCGTCTATTGCCCATGTATAACAGGCGTTCCATGTCATACGCGTTCGACCGTCTAAGGTATTGTTGCTTGTATAGCCCGATCATGGCAGTGCAAAAATGTCTGAGGCACTTCATGATGGTTGATTCACTCATTCACACGATTTCATCTAATGAATCAGTGGAGCAACCATACGCTAACATCCGAATTGCAGCCGTGCATTTTTGAACGAAATAGTGGTCGTTCTCTATCACATTTGACATTATTCGAAGGAAAAGAGGCTTCGCCATCCAAAACCGACAACGGAATATGGCATCCATGTAAGTCGCTCCGAGTTCGAAGAAGTAATCTTCCATCAATTGAGTGTGGGCCTCCAACATACCTCGTTGTGTTATTCTCTTCTTCGGTCTTGGATGGCTTCTAGAGGATCCTTCTCCAGCAGCTATGCTTGCTATAAGATCATTGTACTCTTTCGCCATTTCCGTCACCGACGGGCGCTCATACCTACGATCCATTTGAACAGATTTTCGGAAGAGGGTTGAATTTGAGAATTTGGAGATTAAATATAGAGTAAGAAGAATATTGATTGAGTATGGTATTTATAGAGATTGAATTTATTTATTTTTAGTAGTCTTAAAAAAATTATTAATTAAAAAAAATCAAATAGTCGTTATCGACCGTTGCAAGAAAGGCGATGATAATTTTTTTGAATTACCAGGCCATGTGTCATCACTGGATTGGCTGCAAGGAGAAGGGGGCGTTGGCGTCGGTCGCTAGCGTCGCGTCCGATAGCGGACGCCACATTCTTTAGCCTTCAGGTACAACCTAAGTACGCCGCCTCCATATCGATCAATCGCTAGTATCGCATCCATACCTTGCCGAACAAACACTCCGATGCAAACGCTTCAGTTACCAACAGGCCTATTAGTGCAAACATGGATATTTTAAGGCCTAGAGTGTAGCTTAACATAGTATTGGATTGGTTAATGAAATCAAACAATATGACATTCTAAGTTAACGAAAAGTCTACACCAAACATATTCTGAGTAGCATGGATATGGTGTCTTCTTGTTTAGCCTTCCACTTCCGACTACACGCATGTGGCCATCACATGCTCCATTGACAAGTGCTATTATAAGGTCGGTCCTTTGTTTCCTACCATAGGGCCATCCCAATTTGACTCTTTGCCAACCTTAACCTCCCCCTTTTTCACATTCTTACTTGTAAGTAATTACAATGTTTCACTTGGTCAATTATTGCAACCAACAATTGCACATCATTTATCAATAAAACTTAAGTTCCAAGAATTTTTTGGTACATTTCTCGACTTTTATAATGATTGTCTTGTAGCCATAAAATATGATATTCATTACAATACGGAGAGCTGCATTATAATCATAGGCATGAAGAAGTACAAGCATAACAAGACCAAAAAGGACAAGTTAAAAAAACAAATGGCATGCTCATTGCTCACACCGTACGTACAAATTACAAAACCGTAAGAAGAGCAACGAGACAAGGAGGCAATTGGAAGATGTGAGGTAGGCTCCAATTGGGAAAAAGGCAATCTCTTAACTTTACATGACTTGGAAATGAAAATGTAATTGCAAATTCAAACGCAATCACGAAACGACGTCACATAAAGAACAGTGAAAGATTGAGATAAGAGGTGAGGGATTGTAGTCTAAGCTCATCTTCCGGATCTTGCCGACCCTCTTCGACCCCACTTCTCCTCTCTTTCCTTTCTCCTACCCCAAGCCCACCTTTATATAACCCACCCTTTCTCTAGGAGCAACCCAAGGTCTCCTCTTTTGCCATTCCACTCTCTCTCACGCATTTCGTCCAACATGGCTTCTTGGAAGAAAACCATCGCTTCCCCCTTCAAGAAACTCTTCAACCCGCAGCAGCAGACCCGGGAAAAGAAAACCCAGCAAGGTATTCTACTCATCTTAACATGGGTTTTGGTTTCTGGGTTCCAAATGATTTGTGCCTAACAGGTGTTTGTGTTATTGCCTGCAGAAAACGAAAACAGAGTCATGGACTTGCAAGGAGAAGTTATGGCTTGTGGGTATGAAGATGTGCAAGTCATGTGGTCGATTCTGGATAAGTCCAAGGCCACTCCCTGCAACATCACTTCTTGATTCATATCTTCTTCTCATCAGTGTATGAAGATGTGAGTCTGGTTTTTTCTGCATCCACTGGGGTTTTCTGGACGTGGGTGTGTATCCTTGTATATATGGATTTGTAGGGAAGATCTTGTTTGGTGGTTGGCAAGAACAAGATCAGGATCAAGAAAATTACCCGGAAAGAAGACCAAGAAGAGAGTTGCCAAATCCAAGTTAGGTAGGTCCAGGTCCTCTATTCTACCATGGAGATGTAATGTGTCCACTCCCAATTTGTATAGAGATGGTGGCAATCAATCCAAGCTGTAATTTTTAGGAAATCCCCATGATTAATCACTCTCATGGTGAGATTTTTAGTACAAATTTTGATCCTTTTTCTGACCCATTTCCCCAATTCGCTTGAGATCGATCTCAAAAGAGGGTGCAATTTGAACGCATCACTTGTACATGGTTCTTCTCCAAGTACAAGGTTGATTGCTAGACCCCACATGGTAAAAGATCATGGTGATTGGATCCTTCCATTGAAAGATGGATTAGGAAACCAAGAACATAGTGGTGTGTGAAGATTCTATTCAGCCATCATTTAAAAAAACAATTAAAGGAACATTTACATGATTGCTAATCTTCCGTAATGCTCGCCAAAGTTGACCCAATGGATGGAGGATCTACTACAGCTCCTTATCCGGATCCTAAGAGATCCCTTCCCGAGTTTAATAAAAACAACTCCATCCTTAACGTAGTATACACATTTTTTACAATATCATCAAGGCGATAAAAAAAATACTCCTTCCTCGATAAAGATCTCCACACATCTTTGCCTGCAATGAAAATACATTAGCTGACAGGATCACTGGGTGATGTCATAGGGATATATACTTGTACACAGTTGGTCTCTTGTCTGCACAAATCAGAAGAGGTAGAGAATTGGAATAGCAAAGTGAGCTACTAGTTAGCCTGGGCCAGTACCTACAAATATTTGAGGCCTTGTATGCTTGACCTGGTCGTGGTTCCTCATAATATATAGAGCATAACAACTAGGTAATGGTTGTATTCACATGCTCTTTTGTTGCCTAATTTTTTTTTTTTTGATCAGAGTCTTTTGTTGCCTAATTAGATCACCCCTTCAGCTATAAAGAGGTGATAAGGTCCCAACTATTCAGCGGGACATGAATGCCATAACTCCCCAACTGGACACTACAAAAGCCTCTTGTTTGCCACAAAAATGGATACAAGTAAACATAACATGTGTATTGTGTACCATCACTTTATAGATCACATTACTATAAATACCAACCCAATACACATGGTTCAATTAAGAATCAGATACGGTGCAGTCAAGGTCTCATGTTGATCCTATAACTACAAACGTTATCAGAAATACTGGCACATATTAAGCTAAGAGTCACAATGCACACCATAGCACTATATCATGTTTGCAAACAGCTTTGCAACTGAACCAGCATAGCTACATTTCAAGGTACAAGTATAGTTGGACCTCATATTAACGACAATATTTGTTTGAGAGATAACTTTTGTAGGTGTTAGTTCTACTCATTTTCATGTTTTTTTTACACACTTTCTTTCCTTTAATAACATTTCGTAATGCAATTCTTGTGATCAAAAGTGGTCGGCAAGTCTTGGACTCCATCTTTTGATAATAAAAAAATCATAGTTGAAACCACTTTGATCATGTTGAGTTAAAAAAAAAAAAAGAGGCCTCAAACTCTCACAACTCATGATTACAATGTTCTTTTATTAACCATACTATTAATTATTATTCGGATTAAACAAACTCGTAGTTGACATAAACATGATCCTATTACATCTCACTTCGAGAAATATGTATTCAAAATATAAGCCAATTTCACTCTCTGTCTCCGTATTTCACAAAAGAACTATATTCGAGTCATACATGATCCATGCCATCTGCAAGTAGAAACAAAATTTTGATAATAATGTATAGAGATGGGACATAAATTAAATAAAACTGAGTCCAACACAATGATTGAAGAGCGCCTGTAGCTCAGTGGATAGAGCGTCTGTTTCCTAAGCAGAAAGTCGTAGGT
>JAYMSW010002872.1:0-13066 GCA_036897725.1 Erodium texanum | reverse complement strand
CTGTATATCATCCAGTTATCGAGTTAGAGGCTCAAGGTCCATACGCATAATTCCTTATCCGACGTGCACATGAAGGAATACTAGAGTCTCATCCCACATAAAAAATATGGGAATAAATTTATTGTTTGATAAACATTGTAAGGTTTCTATTTATCAGCTCAACCTTTTAGATGGATTTGACATGATATGACCACTCAACCTCCCTAGGGATCTTGAATTTTGATCCTTGCCCTACCTGCTTTCTAGAAATTTTACCATTTCTAACTAATCCAAGCTACTAACTATTTTAGATCGTCTTTATTTGTCAAATTTAAACAGTGAATATTGCACGATTGGAGCGATGAAGTGTGTGTGAAGATACTAAACAAGTGCGAGGAAGCAATTGTGAGCAGTGGAGCCAAGAGAGGGAAGGTGATCATCATAGACATGGTATTGGAGAAACATAACAAAGACAAAGATTCGTTCGAAACACAACTGTTGTTCGACTTGCTGATGATGACTTTGGTCTCTGGTCGAGAAAGAAACGAAGTGGAATGGGCTAAGCTCTTTTCGTATGCCGCTTATAGCGACTACAAAATAACCCCTATATTGGAATTAAGGTCTCTCATAGAGAATTATCCTTAATTATGCTTAAGACGAGAGTTCTATATGTTTGAGTGTGTTAGTGTACTCATTGACCCCATCTTGTCCAACATAACGACACTGACAGCTTTCCAATCGCTCAACGAAAATTCTTATTCATTCACTCTATGAAAGGTCAGAGCTGTTAACTAAGACTCCGTGTTATTAGTTAAAATCCTTATTCACTAGCTTTATGAATCCACATATTCGCATACCTAACCACTTATGCATTATTTCCCAGTTTCTTAATCATTCATTTTTTTTTTACTTTTTCTCCCTCCTCCAAAATCAGTGCATTATAATGGAAATTTAGTATATTAATATAAAATTAAATAAAATCAAAACTAATTACATTAGAACATATAATCTTAATATATGAAATTAATGAAAAAACCAAACTATGCATAGATTATCAACATGTGTGTTACTGTCTTAATGTATCAAAAGTTTTATCATCAAATTACACGCAGACTATCAATATTTGTGTTATTGTTCTAAAGGCATCTCCAACAGGCTTGTAGATTTACAAAATTTGGATGTTTTTGCAAGGTTTAAAGCTCCAATAGGACTTGCAATTTTTTTTGCAAGTCTTCAAAATGACTCTCAAATTTTGAGAGCCCCCTATATTGGCTTGCAAAAATTATATTGTTACTATACTATTACTTTATCACTACTTTATTACTATTTTATTATGTTAAAATATTAAAAGATTTGATTAATATAACATTTGATGTAAAAATTTGCAAACCATGATTGGTGTTGATCACTATTTTTTATATAAAAAACACTAATTAGTGTAATGATGACAAAAATTTGCAAGTCATGGTTGGAGATGCCTTAATGAATAAGAAGTTCTATCACCTACATATTTTGGTTGCATGTAATGACAATCTTACTCTTGAAGCAAGTGTGAAAGCACAAGTTGTACTGTTTTTTAACGGGTGACTTGATATCATGTGTGTTGTTGGATGTTAAACGTGTATGGTTCAGATTAATTTTCTGATTTTATAAAATAAAAGTGATTTTTAATAGATTTTCCCTCTCCACTGCTAAAGGTAAATTGTCACACGATTTACTTGTCCTTCTCAAGATGCCGGGGAAGCTCAGCCAAGCCCCAGGGTTGAGGTGGCCTCGTCGTCCTCCGGCCGGCCGGTTCTCGGTGCCTTAGGTTGCGGACCGACGTTCGTGCCGGTGCGGATCTAGGGTTTCGTCGCCGCCTCGTCGTGGCGGTGACGGCTTTAGCAGATATGAGGTTCTCGGGCACATGGGTTGTCGGGCGGAGGGCCCTTCTCCTGTTTCTTAGCCGGTCGGCCCCATTTTCCTGAAGCGATTCTTATCGGAAGTGCAGTGCAGGTTCCTCGACCCAGGAGATTTGGGAGTAGCGTGGCCGGTTCCGTCAAGCCCATCTACACTATCAGATTAGCCAATCAGTCGTTACTTCGACGGCCGGGCTACCCAACCCAAGAAAACTGCTTGTTAGTGCCTGATTGGTATCGGTGTATAGTTGTTTAGGTAGCAGTAAATAGTTACCAGCTTGTCTGGTTGTCTATCCAGCTCTGTCTGGATGTATGCCTCAGCCTGGTCTGGGTAGGTTCGTCTCTTCTTTGTGACGATTGTGAGACCCCTGTACGTTTATATTAATATCATGTATATCTGTTGGAGATATATAATATAGAAAAAAAAGTAAAAAAATAATAGTGCATTTGTTCTAACATAATTGAAATACAACAGATTAATGCAAGCTCATGATCCAAATCATGCGTTTGTTTGAATTTTTATGCCTATATGAATATAATATTGTCTCCGCTGAACATATTAAATCCAGACTGATATGCTTATATATGAACATGTTCTTAGTGTCAAACTCAGCGAGGAACATGTGCGTGTAGTATGGTACGCTGAAGTGGTAATGTATGATTTCAAAATATACGATGGAAAACATCTTCTCTTTTTTTCATAATCCATGGCGTGGCTAATTTGGTCTAAGTAAAATTTACATGGTATTAGAATCAGGTTGATTTGAGTTTGTGCTTGTAGGTCTTCGCATGCCTCAGTCACGCTTGCAGTAGCCATATTTTACACATATGCAGAATTTCAGTCTTATTATACGACCCACGTGCAGATGATAAAAATAAGTGAAATAAACCCCTTATAATTTCTTAGAATCAAACTCACCTAAACCGTTAAAAATTTAGTTTAAAAACTCGACAAAAATGATCCAATCCAAACAAAATTTACAAGACGTATATAAAAGTGAACTCATAATTTAATTACTAACCTAATCCTCTCCACACACCTGCCTGAAAGCTCACTAGGAAGAAGCATTATAATTCACGAGGTCAAATGTGGAAAAATCCTATCATTCATTATATTCATGGATGTCTTACCACGATCACGGTTTAACCTAGAGAAAACCAAACAAATGACAAATATGACCGGCAAAATGCACAACTTGATAGGATTATTGGCATGCCGAGCAAAATAAGAGTACTCAATCGCCGAGAAAATGCATTGAACGATAGCGCAAGCTAGCCCGAAGCAATCCACAAATGGCATGTTACTCAGAAAAGGATGATATAGCCAACATACTCTATCCTTCCTCGTCCATGCGACTTTCGCTTTTGTAGCCTTATAAACAATCTCAGCCACGCAAATAACAAGGGCGATCAAGGACACTATCGCACCTATTAACGCGTAATAAGGTTTGCTTGGCGAAGAAATTTGGTCGAATGTCGCTGCCAATGCCTCCAACGCGAGGGTCGTGAGTAAAATAGTCCACCCTACACTATCCTGTACCAAACAAGTCATTTTAGCAAGGAAACTCAGAATGCTTATAGTGTTATTAGAAAACAATTCAACTAAAAGTTCAGACGGACAGTTCAAAGTCAAGTCCTGGTTATAACAATAATAAATATCTTTGGAGATCGTGAGTTTTGAGACATATTTACCGTTCTACAAGATCTCTCTTGGTGCACTGATCTTCGATCATTAATTTGACCATAATCTTGATTCAAGTAGTCGTATGAATATAAGCTAATAATGTGATCACTCGAAAACTTGCAAGCGCTTTGGCCCTGAACAAAGGATTCGGCTGAATCAGGCTGCCTATGGAAATTGGGTTGGCTGTTGCGAGGCGATAAAAGATGTTCTCTGGAGCTTTTCAGCTTCTTCTTTTCGCGATGGGAGCGTTTCTTGGTGCATTTTTGTGTACGGATGACTTGAAACGGACTTGAGGTTCTTCTTCGCCTTGCTGATGTTTGTGAGCAATTACGAACAAGTATAAAATAAATTAATTAGAACGTAGTTGCACACAAATCTTGGACTTGTACATTTGTTACATATTTGATTACCTGTGCGCGCGCCAATCGTTAAATGAAGACTCGCCAGTTCTGTCTCCTTCAGAACCTTGACGTTGTCTTTGTTGAGGTTCTTTCTCAGCTTGAACTTCTCTAGCCATGCTACCTCGGCCTCTTGTACTGCAGTCCCTGCATTGAGGTCGTTTCTGTTTATCTTGTCGGACCTACACTCTGAGCTACAAAACGCTCTATCCCTGCAACGTTGGGAGTAGATAATAGTTCATTAGTACACATACCTACCAGTTATTGCTGATAAAAAAAAACTTGTTCAGACATGTCACATGTGCAAATACATACCTATACATGTAGACGATTTCATATTGTGGCATGCGGCATTTGCAGAGATCACATATGTGGGTCGGATCTGTCCCACCGCCGCTGCCATCAGGAGCGGCCACATCCTCTACCGATATCTCAAAGCTAACCGGGGGAAAGAGTGAGCCCATCACCACTTTGTCCAAGGTGTTGCAGATATGGTAATAGGCGGCCGATCTCTACCTGGTTAAGTAGTACACAACGTAGGAATGTGTCTGCTTTTTCTAGTAAGGAAAGTTCCAAGGAGCTGGTCGGAAATTTCTAGCTACTGAATTTTGTGGAATTTCTTTCGTTCTTATCCATAAATGGTCGTCATCAGCATCCACAATGTCTATCCATATCTTAAAACATAAACATAGCTTATGATCGACTCCTAAAGTCAAAGTTATAGAAATGAAAAGGTAGATACCGACATCAAATACTTTGCGTCCATTTCCGAGTCAATCCAAGGATGTAACGCTTTTGCTAATCATATTTACAAGCATTCTCATTTGATCTTTCTTTTCCCTTATTATATTATAATTTCCTTAGCAACTTTTTCACGATGAATGTTCACATATTGTAATGTTTGGAGAAGTTATCGATAGTGGACGTCGTTGCCTAATATGTCAGAGGTGACGGAGGATAGTTAACATCGTCGATGCCTAAGACAATATTACAAAGCTTTATTGGGCCTTATCACAGCGCTTTCTGCATTGGACGGGCCCATCTTTAAATGGCCTTATATTGGGCCTCTCACAACGCTTTCTGCATTTGACTTCTGTGTTGAAGACGAAGATAAAGCGCAAAGTGCTCCGCGAGACAATGATTCCATGGCAGGTCACTCTCTTCTTCAATTAGTCTGTTCCTCCGCGTTTCGAATTAGGGTTCTTCACGTCCCTTTGGTAGAGTTGATTGTTAGATTTGCATTTTGTTAAACTGTTTCTGCTTTAAAGAATTTTCATGATTAGCTGAGTTCAATTTGTACCAATTGCAATTATACTTGACATGGAAATGAAATTATTGATTTAAACGCATTGAATGAATCCTCAGTCCAACCAATACATCTAGAAACCTAATTTTGAGCCTACATGCCCCTTCAGCTTCAAGTTACAATGATTTCAGTAAAAGCTGCAAAATTAATATCCTCTTGAAATAGGGCCTGATGCTGCATATCAGAACTGAAGCTCAAGCTAGATTTATGAATCAGAGAGGGTAATAAGCCATCCATCGATCAATCATTTCATAGCATTCAGCAGGTTTGTATTCTGGAGCAACGTGACCCGCACCCTGTAAAATTTAACCCCAAAACAATGTCAGAATCTATAACTTTCCTGTAATTACTGAAACCCTTTTTGTTGTAGTATATGACATAATGAAAATGTTAAGACAAGTGTTTTTCTGACCTTTAAAGTTGCATAAATCATAGAGAAACCGCCGTCTATGAACTTCTCTGTGTATCTGTTTCAGGAAAATGTAGTTAGTGGGATAAGCTTTGGATGTGAAGAAAGCTGAAGGAAAGATGGAGACATCAATGAGCTTTGAGAATTGACAAGCTCATAACCCTACCCTGCAACTTGACCTTTGACGAACCATGGCCGCCAATATTCGTTGTAAGTCATGTTGAGACTCCGTATCCAATTTTCAGTACCAACGTGTGGAACAGATAAGTCATGATCACCACTGTAGGAAGTTAAGAATGATGTTATTATCATAGGAAAAAAAAAGACTTCATCACAAAGAAAAATTAAGCTTTATGCATTTCATTATTGCCTTGCACTAGTAAGTTGGATTAACTTATATGAGTTTGAGTTAGCCTCAAAATATGCATTACTTTTGTGATAGATGATGATTAGTGTTAGTTGGCAATAAGACTGATATGGACTTCTTTGTTACTTCTCAAACTTAAATTCTGGGATTAAGAGGGTTTTGCTGAAAAAGAAACAAATTTTAATGAATTAGAAACAGGGTTAAACACATCACCTGTATACTAGAGCTCTGAGGTCAGATTTAGTGAGATTTTGATGGTAAGGAACAGAACTTGTAACAGTCTTTGTATAAGCTAGGCTGCTATTGCACCTCTTCCACACACCAACTGTGTTCTGCTTCAAGTAATATAATTATGGTAGATGTTTATTAAGACATTCAACACATGATTATAACTAGTAGAAATTACAAACGTACCTCTCGAACATTAAGAGCTTCTCTAACAGTACTATTGTTGCACCATACGCCAGAGAGAACATAATTATATTCCTACAAGGCAGTAACTCATTTCTTGTTAGTGATTTGGTAACATAAGATGAAGTCTAGAAACACCATGTGTAGTATAGAATATCTTGTCACAGTTGTCTAACATGACATGTACTTACTCGACACCAAAATGCAGAATTAACTTTCGAGGCAAGGAATGCTTCGGGATCATCTTCAACATAATCTTCTTCAAGGTATCTACTAATCTGATTTGGTTTATTTTTTCTTGGGGATGCAGTCTGGCAATTAGGCTCCAAAATTTGCATGAGATTGATTTCAAGAATCAACTGAAATACAAAAAAAAAAAAGGGTTCTTGTTGTCAATGCCTATAAAACCCGATGACGACAATCATATAATTAACTGAATTTAGAGTGTAGTTCATGTGACCTGATCAATGACGTTAAGATCCTCTATGCATTCTGTATTGTTGTCAGCCACATTTACATAATCACCCCCACAACTCGTTTTCACATCCTACACAAACAGATATCATCATTTCATAGTTAAAATGTTGAAGTTTATCAAACAAAAATAGCAAGATGGAGAATTTTTTTACCTCATATAGTCCATCTGATATAAGGGTCATTCGGTGTGCGAATGGAACTGCTGAATTGACATCAATATAATCATCTGTTTTAGGGTTCCCTAGTACGTATCCCTGTCAACAATTCAAACAAAGAGTTCAGTTTTCTTCTGCCTCGTTCCAAAACAAGAGTCAAGTTTCATAATATGAGGTATGTTACTTTTATATTCAGCATTGGAGTAAGTCCGTCTCTGTTACCTGCATGATAAAAAGAAAGGTATAGAAAATTACCAAGGGCTTGAAAGCTTTGTTTAGTCACAAGCATGAAGAATATAGTTTACCATTAAGTATATTTTGAACTATTATTGGAAGAGGTATGCCCGAATAAGAATCGCCACCAATGAAGAGCTGATTCGTCAAAAACTGTGGGTGCTCTGTTAACCACTGCAATGAACACGGGAAATGTAAATAAATGTTTCTGCAATTTGGTGGTACTGATGAAGAAATTTGCATACCCTTCTTAGAAACTGATATGTCTGATTCGCCGAGGTAGTGTCATTGATGTAGTAATTTTCTTGGGTTGTTGAGTAGGAGAAACCAGTACCAACAGGTGTATCAACATACAATATGTTGATGCCCTGTGGAAAAAAAAATACATAGTACCTTCGTTAACTATGACCATAAGGTTTAAAAAAAACAAAGGTATGGTCTCAAATTCACACCTTTGTCCATGTATTGGAGTTGAGACGAAGGTTGGGTAAGCCCCCAGTGTAGTTATCATATATGAAAGTTACAGGACCTATACAAGATAGTAAAAGAACATCATGACTACATTTGACTTTAAACAACACTTCTTTGTTGCAGAAATGGAGAAATCTATACCGCTTTCGTAGAAGAATGCAGAGAGCACAGAACAACCAGGGCCTCCGGTGAGCCAAAGCATTAAGGGGTCCACTGCAGGGCTCCTTTGAGACTCTACAAAGTAGTAGAAAAATTGTGACTCGTTCGCATCTCCTACTCCAACATATCTGCATCCAAGTGCAACAAGGTAGTATCGGTTTCTATATGATGTATCGTAAGTACAAGAGGTTTGTGAATGTTTAAATTACTAACCCAGTTTCTAGTGTGAAGGGAAGATCACCGTCATAACCAGGAAGCGATGTGACTACAGTCCCTGATTGTGCAGCGCCTGAGAAACACAGAACCAGGAAGAAATGGAAGTACATCAACAACCCCAGATGGTTGAGAATCTGCATTGGATGGCTGTGTTGTTGACCTGAAGGTGGTGCCATTATTGACAAGTGATGTTCAATGGTATGTAAAACTGAGGGTTTATGAAATATACATATGTGTGTGTGTGCGCGCGCGCACGTAGGAATCAATAAATTAAGATTGGATAAAGATTTTGAGTTGGGTGGACCCAACTATCCATTTCATACATAGGAAGGGTAGCTAAGGAAGTGTATGAAGTACATATTTTGAAATTAGGTGCAATTAGAGTCACATTTTAGTGTTTTTGAAGAGTGAATTGTATATTGTATACCACTTTATCGTGTGAGTTATGGTCATCAAAACACATGTTTCATTTGACTTGTTTATAATAATAGGGAGGCATAGTTTATACAGAAAACCAGATCTGAGTGTCATATTTGATTGTTCTCGGGTCTGTACCTAATGTTCCAGGACCCATCAACGGGTCAGTTTCAGACCCAACTTGTCCTTGAACCAAATCTATAGACCGACAGAAAGTGTTGTTCCGACTTGGCCTAACCCTCACCTTCGTGGTCAAGCAAGAACTCACTAAGACCGGCAGAAAGCGTTCGTTATTACCCAAACCCCACATGCCCAGAAACAGATACACATTATGATTTTTAATGTGTGTGTTGGGTTCTTCTTTAAGAGTGTTAGGTGGAATGGCCAGTCTTGAACATGAAAAGATAGATTTGGAGAGGAAAGAGGAGTGTCCACTTAACTTTCAAAGTCAGATATGATGAGCTTGATCTCTATCTAACAATATTATTTATTAACAACAGATCCAGAGAAGTGTACTTTCTGCTGTAAACAATGAAAAATCTAAACAGTATGTCAAGGGTTGTGGTTTTTGTACAAGAACTGTACCAAGTAATTGATGGTATTTGCAAAAGTAATTGATTGTGAAGTGTCGATCATATACATTTGTGTAGCATCTGTAGGGGTGGGTAAAACTGACTGAAAAACGAAAAAAAAATTGGGGTAGTAGAATCGAACCAATGTCTTTTTTAATCAAACTAAAATGAATCGATTAAAAACCTAACTAAAATCCGACTAACCGAAATTCTCAGTTATGGATATAATCGAATTACGAAAGAGAAAAACTTTTTAATCAAAACCGAAATGGACAAATAAAAAACCTAACTAAAATCCAATTAACCGAAATTCTCAGTTATGGATATAACCGTTTTCCGAAAGGGAAAAACCTACGGATATAACCAAATTGGCAGGATCTCGGTGCAGGATCCGGTTACCGTGTATATGTCATCTGTCATTTCAGTTCGGTGCGCAAAATGGAGCTCCGGTTCGGTTACTAAGCATCGGGCATGCTTGGAACATACTCTAATAGTGATGATTTAAGCCCAATTATTTTCCACTTCAAAACATAAAATCATCTCGTGCATCTCTGCGTATCAAAAATGGGAAATAAGAAGGTAAGACAAATTATCTAAGCACATATAGTAAGAAATCAACTGTAAATTAAGCTTCCAGCATTGTTTTGGGCCCAAAACTCACACAAGTTATGGAACTCCAACAAAAAAGGAAAAGAAATGTTTGACAGGGTCTACAAAATTTTCATAACCTGGTGGTCAACAGTAATACAAACTATACCACAGGCAAGTTAGACCCCATTCTGCATACCTTAGCACAACACTCCAAAAAAAAATTCTCAACAATTACATATCTAGCTACAACTTGTGTCACTCGTTTGTCCGGATCATTGTATTTTGTTCAAGCAAAGTTCAGACCGAACCATCTACCTTTTGGTAATATGTAAGATCATAGTTCAGTAATGGTTGGGGCAAGTCATTCAGCAACAAGAGTTCTCTTCTCCAATAATGATTCCAGGAATGATGAACATAACTTAGTTAGCGGAGGAAGATTATGTGATGATCCACTGAATATGGTCTCCCATGGCCTCTCTGATGCTACTGCTGCAACGTCTGATATCTGCTTTCTCTTCGGGTCAAAGTGAGCTAGCTCTCCGTAGATAGATGCATACCCGAATTTCCCTGTTACAAATGCCATTTTAATTAGCCAAAATTAACAGATAAAGTAGTTTTATTAAGGTTTTTTCTTTGTTTTTTGGCAGAGTGTTTACATATACGAGGCTTATGGTTACCACTTTGATCCTACTAACAGAAAGATACAAAATGCTGCAAATGAACTCGGAATCATGTGGCATGCTTCATGAGTTCTAACTGACTAGATTTTAGATTAGGTACCAATTGCACATGTCTCTTTCTCTTATATCC
The DNA here is from genome assembly GCA_036897725.1 of Erodium texanum. NCBI lineage: Eukaryota > Viridiplantae > Streptophyta > Magnoliopsida > Geraniales > Geraniaceae > Erodium > Erodium texanum. The sequence continues at coordinate 2,512 of JAYMSW010002872.1, read as the reverse complement.
AGTTATCTACTGAAAATATCTATATAATACGTGTATAGTTATGGAGGTCACAGGTTCGTGAAAGGCAGTGTGTACAGATAGTTCTTCTCATCTAGGTCCAACACAATTGACTCAATATGTGAACCACAATAAGTACAACATAAAATATTTGACTTAACTGAAAAGCTAGACTATAATTATAATATATTTTTATCATCTACAGCTGGCAAGAACAAGTGAATAGGAACTCATGAAGCTAAAACTGAAAGGACTTCCAGGCTAAGTTCATTTTCATATCACAGTGAGATAGCAGTTAACAAACATCAAGTTGAGAAGCCAAACAGAAGCAATAAAAAAAAACAAAGGCAGGTTCACCTGTCTCTTCAAGTGTTACAGGATCATCCAGTCGGGACACATTAACCTCGTCTACATCCTTGCCATACGGATTAAAGAGAACATATTCATGGTTGCAATTGACATATGCAAGCAACACTTGAGGTGGTTCTCCATCCAACATATGATCATTGTTTTTAAGGAAAGCAAGTGACCCTCCCTTGGCCTACAGCAAAAAGATCATAATCTAAGTCGTAGCAATATCATTGTTGAGAAAGTACTATGTCTTCATTACATTCTTAGAAATGAACATATGTCATTTGTTTCTGTTTGATCAGCATTGTCAGCAGCATATCAACTTAATTAAACTCATTTTTTCCTTCTTTCTTCCCTTTGTTTGTTTCAACTAGGGTTTTCTTATAATGGGAACATAGTAAAAATGGCCAGAATACTGGAGGCAAGACGAGAAGCAACTTATACCTGACTCACAGTCCAGGTTGCCACAGGAACAGGATCGTTTACATTAAATAATAGTATAACTCCATCCCTTCCTAGAGAAGTTAATTCCTCTGTCTCTGTGGGCTTAGATGAATTAGGGAGAAGGGCAAGAACTGCGAAAGATGACGAATCCGTTGCACATGCCATGGCTGTAAAAGACATGCTAGATGTTGTCAGCGTCATAGAAGTAGCAAACAAGGAACTCTAGCTTCAAAGTTGAAAATTGCAACAGGATAATCTCAAGAACCAAACTAGGCAGCATATCACACAGTACCGCAATATATTATGTCCTTGTGTTGCAAGAAAAATTTACAAGTCAGTGAAAATATTTTGGAGCTTGAGGCACATATCACATAGTATCTTTGAAGATAATTGCACTTCATCACTTCAAATGTCAATGTTGTGACACATAGTGATAGCTTATCACCAATGAAGCAAACAATGTTTCGGCACTCAAGAACTAAATTCAGCCTAGAAAAGAAAAGAGAATCGTCAAACCTTCTACATGAAGCTTATATGACCAACATTCAGACAGCTTCGACAAGCTCCAGATAGCTAGTTGTGGCTTCCAGTCTTGAGATGCAGACACAAGATATTCTCCAACAAATGACAGGATAGTGATTGGCTGTAAACAGATACATAAGTAACACATATTGAGATGACACAGAAACAATAATGTTACACAGAAATTGCACCTGCAGCTAGTAATTATTCATTATTGCTCAAAATTTAATCTCACTATGTCAACCATCAACAGGCTATCCTAAAATAGCAACATATGCATCATCAAAACAGAGGACAAACAGGATTAGAAATAATACCATGAAGGTATTTCCCATTACTGCCACGAGAACATTTCTAACTGGGTCCCATAGAGTAATGACTGTTTCAGCAGCAACTGCAAGGACTGAACCATCGGAAGAAAAGGCTGCAGCCGTCATTTTCTTTTTCCTGCAATGCAATTCGAGCTCAAGGTTAGACATGAAAACACGTACCCTTTGAGATATAAGAATATAAATATATCATTACACAATTGTAAAAGATGACATCAGCAGTTGAGGCATATTACTGGCGCCTTCATACATGGGAACAGAAATATATATTTTTCAATCGGAAATAAGGGCAAATGTGGGGATGGGAACCATACTTATTAAATGAGGTCTCTGTAACTTTTCAAAGAAATATACTAAGTACAATTATTTGGAAAATACTCAGAATTTGGTCCTCCTTGTAGAGGCACGTTTCGTAGCACATGATTGTGAAGTATAGCAAATGTGATTGAACCTAGTGAACTAGCCTCAACACAAACTTGTGGATGAAATTACCCAAGGAAATAAATTAAAGATCAACTCCAGACATTATAATTTGATCCTCATAGCAATGGAATCAAGATGGTTTTGATTAGTCAATTCAAAAGGCATTTTCATAGTCTTCTGACATGAAAAGATAACTGAATTCTGCAAAAAAGCTCCTGGGATATTTAAAAATTTCAACCTCTTTATTACTAATTTTAACAATTATGCACATTGCGCCAGCACAAAAAATACTTTTACTCTCATTAGCCCGAATAATCCAAGATCATACTTGTATGAGCCAACAGCATGGCACGTCCATCCAGAACTCCGAAGCATTTGATCTTTTTGATTAATCTCATTTTTGCAAGCCCAAATCTGTAGATCAAACCAAATCATTAAATTTCAAA
>JAYMSW010002871.1:0-13069 GCA_036897725.1 Erodium texanum | reverse complement strand
CCTCGTCTCGTCCCAGCGAGGCCGCCAGCAGTCAATTGGTGATCTGGTCGAGCCCCATCCCTCCGGTCATACTGCTTTGTGCCGCTGTTGCCGATTGCACCGCGGAGAACATTTTGTAAACCCTAGTTCAGTTGAGGTAGAACAGTGCACTTCTCCGCCTTTAAATGTACAGTATTTTGCTTTTCTTGCTTGTTTGTTACTAGACACATTTATTTTGTGATATCCAATATGATTACAGGAGATTCATGTCTCAAAATCATATATGTTATAATATCGAATATATATTTTATTTGTTTTCTTTTATTATCATTTCCATGAATAATGGAAAATACAAGATCTAAATAATATATCTCAGTTCTTAAAATTTATCTGTCCACCTCATTAATCTCACATATTTAGGTTATACACGATAATGTTATTTTATTTTCTTATATTATATAGAGTTGGGCTCTGATTGATTGAATTTAGATGGAGTTGGTTGGGCTTATTGCCCAATTTTGGAAAATAATATGAATCCAAATGGAAATTTAATGCTCTCGATTTAATTGAGAATTCAAATCCTTGGTCAGGTGCTTATGTCGAGCTGAGTTGAGGTGATTATGCCATGTCCTGATATATATGCATGTAGGAGGTTTGGAAAATATTTTGGATATTGCAAATGAATAGATTTGGAGTGAAGTTAAAACATGCCATAAAAGATGTTTTGATATGATAAAGTAGGAAAATACACAAAATATCCATGATGAAGTACATGGGGAAAAAAAATAATAATAATAAATTAGAATAGAAGAAAAAGAGTCACAGGTATAGTCGAGTGGCAGATCCATAGGGGGCTTGGGGAAGTTTTCCAAGTCCTAAAAAAGCATAGAGCTTTAAGTTCCATTCAATTTTATATTATAATGGTTTAAATTAGAATTTCAAACGAAAATATCACACAGTTTCAAGATATATTATGTTTTTAGAATTTATTTTTAAACACTTTTTTTCTAGCTCCAAAATTTTATATCTTTCGTCATAACCTTATGCTATATATAATATATAAATTGATTGTGAACCGGCAAAACCAAAAATATAAACATTACGAATGTTAGTCGAAAAGACTTTTAAAAGAAAGGATGAGAAATGTTTTCTTTAAAAAATTGATTGTTTTATATTATGAATTTTATTATGTTTTAGATATGTAAGATATTAAACAATCTCGTATTTAAATGAAATAAAATAGAACTATAGCTACTAATTATCAGGATTGTAATATTACAAGGTAATTCTATTGGTCTTGCATTGTATGCTAAATTAATGTGGTCACAGAATCTCTTTAATCTAGTCCTAAACCTCTCTCGAGTGATTAAAAGCTCAGTACACTCACACCACCCAATTATCCCAAATTTGATGTAGTAAGATTACAAATAATTAAGATTCATGATGGGACTCTCTAATCTTATGTTAAATGAGCCCATAACTATGACTAAATCATTAACCCCACTATCCCTAAATAGGATTTAATGTTAGTCTAGGATAATGTTGGTCCACTAGTTAATCTAATTTCCCAAGTATTGAAAAGCTAATCAAATTAATAATCAAAGCAATTAAGGAGATGAAGTATTAATCCAATTTAACCTAGTTTACTTAATCTAGCATCATCAACACAAGATTTCAAGGTTATCAAACATCAACAAGCAATAATATACTCACCGATTTCATTGATGGAAATAGAAAATAAGACATAGAAGAGGAAGAGGGAATGATACAAAATATTGTAAATCTTCATAAATCTTCACTCAATTGTGATCAAATCCAAGTTTACAAACTCTCTTTCTAAGAATTAAGAGTTACTCTCTTCAGAACCTAAGAAAAATATGAGATACTCTTACAAAACCCTAAAATTTCTATTTATACATATCTAAAATGAAGGGCAAAAAGGTAATTTTCCACCAGAAAAACTTGGTCTGTGCGTTGGCACCTACATGGACACGACCTTGCTCAAGTCGGTATTGTGGCACAAACTAGGGCAAGGCCTTGACGAACATGGTATTGCAGCACAGATTAGGGCAAGGCATGCCGAAGGTGGTTCCCGAGGTGGTCAAGGCCGTGACCAAGACTAGGACGATAAGCTCTGAAAAGTAGGCCTTCCGGGGCACCGGGACCGTGCCCAAAAGAAAATATAGAACCCACTAAATAGAATAAGAAACACAATATCTTGAATCCCATGCTTATAAACTTGTTTTGACGAGAACTCTTAAAATTATGAATTGTAAATCCAGACGCACCGGTCTGCCAATATATAAAGATGTTTAGCATAACTTAAGCTTGAACATCTTTGGAAGACTTTCATATATTATCTTGAACTACAACTCTGATTGATTGACGGTATCTGGGTATGCCTATGCGCCTTTACAAAGTTCTTTTGCCCCATCTTTGGCCTCTCCACACAAACTGTCAAATACATATGACAAAATAATAATCTAAGAAATCAGAATTAAATGAAACGAACAAAATTGAATGAAATCGACCAACTTCTAAGATCAGTTTGCGTGAAGGCGCATAGGCATACCCAGATGTGAGCAAAGCTTCCTACAATTTCAAAACTATGTATTGGTCTCACCAAGTTGGGCGTCCTTCAGAGGAAGGGCCCTGGTGGCAGTTTTCTGCTTGTCAAGCTCAACGGCCCAACGGTAAATCACCATTCCAAGAACTGCAATAAGCATCCCCATAATGTTCTTCAAAGTCAGGGCCTGGTCCAAGAGTATCCACCCCAATGTGAGGACACATACTGTTTTCATGTGGCCTAAGACCTGGAAGGACACCGCTGAGAAGCGCTCTATGCAAAGGTACTGGCTAATGTTGCACAACACAGCAAGAGAGCATGAAACAAGTACAAACACCTACAGATCAAGAGCAACATCTTAGTTAGCAATATTGTGTTTCATTGTTTGGATTGTAAATTGATGAAAGCTAATATTAGTGGCAAAGACTGGGTTGGAGAAAGGTTGAATGGCACCATCGGAGAGCTTATAGATTGTTATAAACTTGCCGGTGAGGTAGTAATCAACGAATGGACCGAAGATAAGAAGAGAGACAGCTTGAATTGGAGCTGTCTTACTCAGCAATTCGAAGGATTCAGCCGAGTATTTCTTTTGTAATGAGCCTATTGACTGTTTAGCAACGGAATTTTGTTAAACAACTTAAGGTAAAATTGAACCATTTAGATTAGTATTCACATTTATAGAATAATCAGGTTAAGATAATAATGCAAGTAATGTAGCATGAGGGGTACTCACAATCTGCTGCAAGGATGTAGAGAGGACTGCTATGGCAGCACATATGAAACCTTTCACATCAGTCACAGTGCAAACACCCACACCTATGATCACAACAATGACAGCTATTTTCACCTCCCTCGTGTAGTGCTTATTATATGAAGGATCCATTCCATTACACAGACCATTGGAATCATGCTCAGTTTTGAAATCTGCAGAATACATAAGATGAAGTTATTAGCTGGTGGTAAGAAAAAGAGTGCAATGGGGTAATAATGGAGATGAAACAAAGCCTGAAAGTAATAAAGATGCAAAAAGACTTGCAACCCCGATGGTGTTCCATATCTTAGTATGTAAGTATGCATTGACAGTGCACTAACTCTAGCTTATTAGCTTACACCATTGACAGCACTTAGCTCAAGATCTTGATCTAATTCATATTTCATATGAACATTGAGCCCAACATTTTCAGTAGTGTTGTGTTTAAGAAATCTAAAAAACTTAACATGTTTAGATTGATAAAAGATTGAAAACAACATACATTGTGAAATCAAAGAAGTAACTCACACCTGGTAGAAACCCACAGAGTTGAGCATGAGACTGAAGTTCATCCCGGTAATAGAAGTATTGGCAACAATAGAGAACCACAAAAGCTCCCAGAAAGGTACATGCTTGGAGGCCAGTGGCATCACACACCACTTAGAGTCGTGGCTGCATCAACCCACATTCAATTAACAAAATTCAAACAAAACCCAGAACTGAAAATCAAAACCAAACCAAAAAGGCACCGACAATTACAAACCAGAACATAGAGATCCAATGGAGAGACGAAGATACAAACCAAAGCTGAAAGCGTAACCAGCAGAGGACATAAGCTGCTTGTTGGCCATAATGATCCCAACAGAGCTCACAACGTTCATGCCCCAGGCTCCCACATTCGACACCGCCGACAGTTTCTTCTCCTTCTCCATCTTCCTCCTCTTCTTCTTTTTGAATTATCTGTCCTAAACCCAGTACGAGAGTTTACAAGAGCCGACTAAATTTATTGGTACAAAGGTATTATGTTAAAGTTTAGTCTTTTTTTCTTGTTACAAGTATTTCTTATTTTTAATTTCGTATTAGTTTTTCCCAATTCTATATTAGTTTGTATTAATATATTTTCTATTTAGTATAAAGTTAATCCTTATATAAATAGATACTCTAATCGTTTTGGACAAAAAGAATCAATCAAGTTTTCAATCAATAATATATTATATTTTAGAACTTAACGCACTAGATCTAATGATAACTCAATGGAAACCAGAAAAGAAATCTAGCCAAAAAGAGAAGATGAAAAAGAATGATATGAAAATTGAGTGTGTAAGAGCAATTGGGCTGCTCTTTATTGATACAAGAGTACAAAATAAAAAGCTCAAAGTGCAGATTGGAGTCTTTTCTGGAATCTGGTGTGGCTAAAAATTTACGAGATGAAGAAAATGGGAAATGGAGATTTGAGAAAGGACCAAGATTGAAGAAGCTTCTCTTCAATGCTCTCTTCTCTATTCTTTTCTTCTCTTCTCTCCGCTTCAATTCAATTCTACAATCTACAGCTTTATCTCCAATGCCCAATTCGATTCTCCGTATCTTTTACTGGTCTATGTCCAGTTCTCAAGTGCTCGAGCCTCACTAATGGACTTTCAAGTGTATACCCAACATTTATGAACAATGTATTAAAATTCATAGACCCAACATTATAAATTTTAAGTTTTTTTTTTCTCTTGGCGAAATGTGTATCAGGTAAAGATAATATAAATTAATCTTCCTTATTTCATGTGGTGCGACTAATGTTCACAAAATTGAATACTACATTGTTTCAAAGCAAGTGTTCACATCCCACGTCATTCGAGGAGATTTTTAGGAGAATTTCTTTCGAAGAGAGCTTTTGGTTAAGAGCAAGTCCAACAGTCAGTGTTGAGAGGGCGTTAAAGAAATGACGTCGAGAAAAAAACGTTGTGTTGGTGCTAATGCGGGACTACTTCTCTAAGCGGAGTTGACACGTCGTTGCGGAGAATCAAATTCTTCGCTAACATGTCACCTCATGACGCAACGACAACTGATCAAATTTTCAATTATTATTTTTAAATCCCGGACCATGATCCTATACAACACCCCAGTCCCTGACCTCTCAAAACCCTAAAGTTCTCCCCAGCTTCTCTGCTTCATCCCTAACACGTTTGAAACCCTAGCTACTCCTTCGACCTTTCAATCGATATAGAGAACCATCATTGGTCATGTACTACAGAAGAGAAGACCCGTCTGATATTGGCGTGGTTGGAGTATTCAACGTACGACAACCATAATTATTGGGTAGAAGTGTACCTGAATTTCCTCGCGGATATTCCCCTAAACTGGGTCAGTCCAGTCCGGAATCAACGCCAGTGCAAGAACCACTGGAATCAGTGAAACGTTTAGGTGAGGTAGTACGATGTAATATGGAGCCGGTTGAGCTTGGCCCCCGACACGATCATTGCTACAAAGCTGGAAGCCGACGCAGATACCGAGTTCTGGAATGTCGATGTCAAACACTTAACAAAGAAGTTTTGGTAAATGCTCGTTCGAGACAACTCGAAATGATTATACTGTTATAGGGGTCTTTAATGTGTTCACTTGTGTGTGTTTTTTTAACTAGGTATTTTTTTTATTGTCGTGTATTTGTTTTTTTCTTTTTTCGTTTTAGTGTATTGTTTTTTACTTTCGTGTATTTTAGGGTTATGATAATAAAAATATATATTAAAAAACTATTCTGAAGATGGTGCTTGTGAGCATCGTGACCCCACCGCATCCGACGTGTCAATGCTAACACCAGCAACCCGATGAACTTGGTGCAAGTGTTTGACAGAAATGTATTGAAGTGGGGAAATATGGAACTCAAAACATTGAGTGCCACCATTTGCATCCTAGGACAAAATCTCGAGTTTGTTTCTTGATATCAAGGTAGCTCTAATTTTTTTTTGATCAGAAAGAAGGGAAATGCAATATCGCATGTACGAGGATTGAAATCAGTAACCTCATGTTTATTACATGAAGCCTTTGCTACTTCACCCACAACCGTCGAAAACGAACTATAATATGCCATAATACAAGTTTGTTTCATCGAACTGATTTTCCCTTGGAACATACAAGAAAAATGTGCATTATCTTTGATTTGGAGAAGGTGATCAACATTTTTCTGATAAATACGAAAAACCCTTTTAAAGTTTAGCTATGAAATGAGCCTAAATCAAAAGGGCTTGTTACCCACAAAGGTTGTATACAACGCCACATCAAAATTTTCCAGAAGCAGAGGGATATGATGTTGCAGAAACTCGCATGCTCAACTTTTAAGCAGAGAAAAGGGACCGACCAATATCCATTGAGTCCCACTTGGGAGATCCCTTGGATTCCTTCCAAATACCTCAAAAAAAAGTAGTGGATAATGCAGCAACATAATCCGGAGACTGAAAGCAAAAGATTAAAGGCGAAAAGGGTTGGTTCGACACACCATGTCCCTTTTCTACTGTAAGATCCTATCCTTGAAATGTATCAATCATGAACAATGAAGGCGAAAAGAGAGAGAGATAACAAGTTAAACGAGAGGGCTAAGCTATCCGAGCTCACCCTTTTCTTTGATTGACCAATTAATAGAGGTTCAAAGATATAAAACCAATCTTATGAACCAATTACACCCAAATATGAACAATGTTATGTCCTCCTCGGATGCTCTCTGCATCACAAGACATAGTCAGCTTACAAGGTGGAATCCAATACCAACACTTGGATTCCACCTTATGCAAAATACACGAATGAATGTGACTTCTTCCTAATTTATAACGACTCCCTATTTCCTACACGGAACATGTATGATGATGATGATGAATGCAGAAAGAATTAAAGACTGTTAGAGCGGAGCTTAGCCTTGAGTCTCCAATGGCCGCTCCTTAATGTGCTTTTCTTGATTCAGAAATGTAATATGTGTTTCCCTTATCCATTCCCCCACTTTGACTCTTGATCATTGTCACCCTTTAACAAGCTGTTAGCACCCTTGTAAGAACAACATTTGTTCTTGGCATTACAGATTAAGTTGATGAGTTTTGCTCAGATCCTGCTCCAGAGGTCTGTGAAGCACTAGGCGCCGCCCGTGCCCCAGAAGCTCCCTCTCCCACAGTCACAGCCACACCTGCAAAATGGAGTTAATCGAATCACTAAGAAGGGTAAAGAAAACAGGCATTGGTACATAAAAATAATATTGCTTAACATTATGATCACCTGTGCTGGCACTAGACATTGCTGTTGGGGAAGGAAGTGAAAGTAACCCACCAGAGCCAGAGCCAGAGCCATATTGGTGAGGCACATATGGGTACTGTACAACTTGGGGGTACTGAACCCCAAAACCTTGAGCTTGGCTACTTTGTGCATATTGAGCATATACTGGGTAAAAATTGTGGAACATTCCAGGCGGTCCGGATGCGCCAGTGTAGTAAGGTGGGAATTGCTGGCTTCCATAAACACCATAGTAGTTCTGCAATCATGCCATTAGACTAAGTTAAAGATAATTGCAAAATGAAAGAGATAATTAAAGGGGGCAATCTGAATACTAACCATGGGATACATGTTGTCTTGTGAATATCCACTGTAACTGTAAGGGAAATGGATACAATAAGCAAGAGGACAATGTGAAGATGAAAGAGCAAATCATTTGTATAGTTTTATTCATTCGATCTCTCAACCTACCCATAAGCTGAATAAGGAAATGTGTATTGATTCCCGGGTGGGTGGAACATTGTAGATGAAGACCCATGGTAAGAAGGATGTGTCACCAATCCAGGTGGTGGCCTAAATCTTCCTCCTGAAATCAGATCACCAGATGAATGTTGTGAGATCAAAAGCTTGTTTAAGGCTCAAACAGAGATCATATGCAAAAGGGTTGCATTGCATTGAGGTGAAAATGAAGAAAACCAAATCCAAAATTTGCTCATAAAAATGAAGGGGAGAAACCATGGGGAAGAGTTGGAGGGCGAGGCTTGTGAGCACCAAGAGAAGCAAGATTGCAATTAGCCCTCCTTCCATCAATCACAGGAGATGGGTTTTGACAAGCTCTCATGGCTGCCTCTGGATCCTTGAAGGTAACCTGAAGAATCACAAAGAAGAAGAAGAGATGTGTCATTCGCCATCAAAGAAGAGTAAGAAAGAAAAGAGGAGGCAAAACGGGGACTGACAAAGCAATAGCGCTTGGATCTGGCAGTGTTCTTGTCAGTGATAACAACAGCCTCCAAGATCTCCCCAAACTGCTCGAAGTAGCGCCTCATGGTGTCTCTCTGGGTCTCCCAAGCCAGCCCTCCGACAAATAGTTTGGTCAGAGTCGTGTCATTGTACTGCCCTGGGTTGCTACCACCCACCATCTGAAATTGCCTTGGCTGAGACATATATATGAAATCGAAAAAGGGATATCTTCAAGAGATGATCGCATCAATCAATCAAGAAGAAGAAGGAGGAGGAGGCAGACCCAGAAACCTTTCCTTTCCTTTCTCTCTCACAAGTCACAACAGTCGTGCGTCTCTGTTGTGTAGTTGTTCTTAGGCTTGGTGTGATATTTGATTAAGAAATGGGTCAGACAACAACTGTCACTTTATCACAAGCACAACTCCTCAGATTCCTCAAAAACGATACCCGTAACGAGAAAATCATTAGTGTTGTTGAGGGTGGAAAAGGAACGAGAGAGAGAGAAAAGTCGTATATTTATATATAGTTTACAGAGAAATAAAAGGGAAGGAGAAGAAGGATAAAAGGAGAAGACAAAAAAGCTGCGAGTGGAGACCCACGAGGCCGAGACATGGGTGCTGCTCTCTCTCTCTGCCAACACAACACTACAGAGGCAGGCAACAGTATCAGTAATATGACAGTGTGTAGTTGAAGAATGGTGAATTTGGAGATTGGCTGGTGGGTGGGTCTGGTCTCCTCTTTCTCTTCCTCCCATATATCCCTCTTGCTTCGCTGTATTCAACTTTCCATTTCCATTTCCATGCACTTACATCCTTCCCCTCTTACAAATTCATACGGGTGGATTCTTTCGGTCTAATTCATCGCGACTTGTGTCGATGAGTAAATTGGCCATTACTATGGAAGTATATTCGATGAGTCGACTCCGACACGTTTAAATTTAGGTCGAATCATGAGTCGATCTAAAAAGCAAGTCGATCCATTCGGCTTGACCAATCAAGACGCACCGCATGACGGAAGATTTGAAACGAAAGAGCTATTGCAGATACAACGGTTAGTTTATTTATTTATTTTAATCTAAAAAATAGCTTTGATATTCTATAAATACTCCAACCCATATTCTTTCCTTTCACACACTTCTATCACCTCTTTTTCTTCAATTTTCTCTCTCACATGTTGTAAAGGGCAATGACTCTTGAGGAGTACCCTTGAGAAAGAAGCTCCCCCTGAGTACTACGGGGAAGATGAACAGTCTGACGATTTTGATGAATTATCATAGATATGAAATCTAGAAAAACCTAATTTTTAATCTATGTTGATCTTCGGTATATTTATGTAATTTTTAAGTTATATTAATGAAGTAGTTGTTTAAATTAATTAAATACATTGAATTAAACGTATTTGAATCAAAAAATTACATTAAGAAAATCATTTTTTATTGTCTGATTCGACCCAACGAAGAGGCTTCACTGTGAGAGTTTCAGTCACTTCCCATGCAATGCTTTTGAGCCTCTTCCCAAACAGAAATAACATAACGAATCTACCCCACGAAGAGGCTCTACTGTAGATGCTCTTACACCCTCTCTACGTTAACATAGCTTGTTTATTCCGGTTTTTTAAACGTCATAATTTAAGATTGTCATTTAAATGGTTCTCCTTTTCCGAGCTTTATTATAGTTGCTCGCTTATTTCTGATTTCAGATTCGTCAATCAGATTGAAATTTTTTAATCTGATATAGAAAATGTACAAATTAACTGCAAATTTCAAAATTTTCAATTCGATATGCAAAAAAAACCGCAAACGTAATCAAACTTTTTTTATTGATAATTGAAAGTTACATAGAAATAGAAATTCAAATGACAAACTAATGGAATCAGGATTCCCACTTTACCCACATTAATGTTATTATGCGCATCTTGTGCATGAGGTTGTTCAATGCCTTCACCTTTCTATTTTCCAGCTTCACCTTCTGGGCGTCGAGCAAACGTTCGCTTGTTTTAGCTTTAGACTCTCTTAAGGTTCTTGTCAGACCTTTAGCTTTTAATTTTGGCTGTCTTCTGGCCCATAGGACAACTAACATATGACACTAAAGACGGAGGGGACGGACTCGTGAAAGGTGCAAGGATTAGAGTCCCTATATCTAGAAGATTGCCAGAAGGGACAAATGAAAAATGGGACCCAGTCTTGTCTAATCTTTTTCACTTGCTATTGTTCTCTTGGTTGTGCATTGTTGTCCAACAGGTCCACTTTTGGTCCTCAACAACTTCCAGTAATGTTTTTTTGGTGAATTTAGCATCATACACCTTGTTGAACATCTTAGCGGTCAGGCCAAGCGGCGAGTGCAAGGACCACTTCGGGTAGAAATGAGAATTAGCTCGAAAGTGAAAGAGTGACCAAAATGCGCAAGGGAGCAGAACTGCTCGTGCGAGTACGAGAATCATGAGCATGATCTAGAACGTCGGGATCAACATCATCATCCTCTTCAACATCGGTCTCTTCATCCTCATCGTCGTTGGGTTGATCTCTCAAACCCCAACGGTTTGTCAGATCATATGTGTTCATGGCAGACGTCTTGCTCTATTATTCGTCGAGAAAACTTTCCAAATCATTTAGAGTCGACGATAGTCTATTACATGATTTGGCAAGCAATCAACGAGCTCGTGCCATGGAAATCCGCAAACACTTGACGATTTTGTTGCCTATTTGCTTGCATTCGACAAGAAACCCGCCAAGCAACTGACGACCATTGCAGATGCTCTTATGCCATTGTAGATCTAACATTTGATTTTTCATTATATTTTTAGAACATCTCCGATCATACTCTATATATAAGCTAATATAAGAAGTCATTTTTTCAATTGGTGTTCCCATCTTGCATGATACATTTAACTTATATCTTATTAAGTGAATGTGGAAAGATCGTAGGGAGCTCTCTACATGCGAGGAAGGAAAAAGAAAAAATAATGTAGGGAGTATAAGATTAGGAAGGACATATATACCCTATAATTGGCTTGATCTCAACTTGATTCTAACTGAGAATCTTGAACCTTAATCAGACGTGTCTTCAGAATTTCAAACTCTAATCAATTCTGATTAGATCAAGAACATTGATCCATTTCAATTACAAGATATTTTGTCATGCTTAATCTAATCAAAAGTTAGTGATACAACCTTCCGAATTCCATTTAATTATAATAATTACTATTAAAATATGAATTGAATTTTACTGCATTTTCATTAAATAAGGCAGCTCCCTCCCTCCCTCTTCAAAATCAGCCTTTATTTTACTAACAACCCAAAACAGCCCTTCTTTAATAGTGCATTGCACCAAAAACAGTGACCAAAATTGCTAATTAACCATTTTCCTAAATTCACCTAAACATCACCCTCTGATTTGTGCTTCCCATTTTCACAAAAATGAAGGGTCCCCTCTTATTTAAGGAACCTACTCATTCATGCATGCTCTTAGCTGTTCTCAAACATCACCTTCTGATCATGTTACGGTGGAGCTCACTACTACCTGATTCTAACCCTTGTTTAAACAAATTTGTTCAAAAATCTATTTTCACTGAATAACACCTTGTTATGAAATAAAATTAAAAAAAGAGGAGAGAGAAAGAGAACAAGCGTGGTAAGCGGCGTCAATAATGGTCAAATGGGAGAGAGAGGAATTAGATGTAATTTAAATACTCTGAAGAACCGAATCATGAGTGTCGCTAGCTACCACACAACGGCTTTGGTCTCTGGTAGAGATGGGTCAAAACTGTCTATTTTTCAATTATTACTTTTTCTAATTTCACACTTTGTGTGTCCTATCTCCATCTTGTTTGTTTATCACCCTCTCCGGTCTCCTCGCTTCTTTTGTCGGCTCCCTTGGCGGCTATATTCAACTTCACTGCCCGGCTTTTGGAATTGTTTCAATCTTTCATTTAACATGGCTACTATAATTAATTTTGGTTGTAGAAACGCCTCCACGCGTTAGTTGAGTGGTTTGGGCGTTTGGAGATTGATCAAAAGTTAATTGGATGTGTTACGAATAAAAACATTAGTTCTTACCTGGGTAAAAATACTTAATTGATATAATCATTTGAGTCTCACATATTTCTTATGAATTTTACGTGGGTAAAAATAGTTTTTAGTTTTTTTTCTTTTGAGAAAAGTTGCCGTCAATTTTATATATCAATCAAAATATATATATATAACATCTGTTGACGTTCAAGACAAAAGCCCTTACAAACCTAGACTTGGTGGAAATATACTTCATGCAGTAAGCTTCTCGCAGAGCATAACTCGTATACCGCTTAGTATCTAGACCAGTGAAAGGACTTGAAAACGCATTGAAATGCGCATCTAAACAAACCAACGTCTGGAACTATACCAACCGACGTTGAAAATAAAACCAGTCGGCGCTGGCAACTTATTAGCTAAAAACAACTAAAACACATAACCTAAAAAACAACTCAAAAAAGGCTTCCTTTGGACGGATCAACTAACTCCCAAGCAAGGCCGTAACGGATCTGGCAAGGCCGACGGATAAGAATAAAGTTGAGCGGCGGCCTAGGCAAGGGGGGGGGCA
>JAYMSW010002870.1:0-13069 GCA_036897725.1 Erodium texanum | reverse complement strand
GCAGCGACTTGGCCGAGGATGGCAGAGGCGACGGTTGGGTTAGCGTCCCATCCTGAGCTCAGCACCTTCATGGCCGGAGAAGGAGGGCAGAAGAGGGAGAGAAAGCCCGGAAGCTCCTCCCCCTCTCCGGCGGCGACAATTTGAATTTCTAGGGTTTTTATAGAGAGTTGGCGTTGTCCATACGTTACACTATCTTAATTAATGTTATTATATATTTATTCTTAAAATAACATTTAGTATATTTAATAAGAATCAAGTCTTGAGTCAAATAAATCAAAGAAGACAGCATTTATGTATGCGATCCAATCCATACAAAAAAAAACGATTAAATTCAAGTTAAGTAACCAAAATATAAAAATAGTTAAACCGAAAAATAAAAAAATGCAAGGCGCATTTCCACCTTACTTTCTGTGTGTTTTCTCCGGACATTCTCTTCTCCTTCTGTGCATTTGCATTTGCATTTTTAACTCACTCTCGTCTTAAAGCTCCCCCCTTTATCATTTTCCGATCCCAGATACTATGTTTTAAAGCTCTGACTTGCCATTGAAAATCCATCTCTAAGCGGTCCCGCTGAATTGGGTTTTCTTCAGAGCCATCTTGACTGTGACTGCAATCTACATTGTGAAGTTGTTCAACTTTCACATACTCAGACACTTCTACTTCTGTTTTCAATCAAAAGGTTGGCACTTCACTGATTCTGGGTTTTCTTCAGATCATTTACCTTTCCTTTCCTTTGCACCTGCATTGTGATTGCTTTATCTTTTAATCATGAACACCTGCTGTCTAATTTTGATTCTGGGCCAGTTCTTTTGTGGGTTGCTCTGGAATTGAGCCCTACATTTTTTTTTTTTAATTAGGACTCTAATTTGCCATTGATTTATGTTTTGTATATTTTAACTGTTGTGTTTTCCAATGCATTTTATGGGTTTCTATACTGCACCTGTGGTGAGTTCTTTAAGGAGGAGTTGCTGAAAGGATTAAATGGTTAGAACTTAGAAACTACCTTGTTCAACATTTCAATTTGCTTGTTAGTATTTTTTTTTTTTTGTCAATGATTCACTTTCCTCTTCTTCTTTTCTATTTTTGTTCAATGAACTGGGTGATGTATATTAAACTTGCTCCAAGAGAGTTATTCTGCTTGATGAAATCTGTATTTACTCTTTTTGGTATGCATGCTTGTGTTATAGGAACTTAACCCTTAAAGAGATCATGGGTTCCATTGGAAAGGGTAGTAAATTGGATGATGAATGCTTTGTGATTGGAGACCGAGGAGAGATTGGGTACATTGATTTTGAGGATGATAAGTCTGTGTCTAGCACTGACCCCATTCAGGAAGGTGGCGTCGTTATATCAGTGCCATTTCCTTTTGTAAGAGGGAAGCCTCAGTCTATTGCGATAGGTGAAACCTCTAAATGTTCTATCACAATTGAAAACACAACTAGTGAGCCAGTAGAGCTTTGGGGAGTTTGGATTTACTGCTCCAATCCAGAGGGCACATTCACGTTGTCTCTTTTGGAGCCACCATCAAGAAATTCTGATAGCTTCTTCGAATACTACTCTCTTGAAGACTGAGTGCTTCAACCATATCTAACATTAACCATTTGGTTATCTTGCAAGCCAAAAGACATAGGTTTGCGCACAGCCATTGTGAACTTTGATGTAGATGATGATAGGATTGAACAGGTTGTTTTCCTCTTGGCTGAAGACTATATCTCCAAGTCTGCAGCTTCAAATAACCCACATCCAAGAGCTACAAGAAGTCAGATTGTCAAAGATGCACATGTTGATTCCTCACCTCCTTTGGTGGTTGGTGCTAGGATGAGAACCAGAGGTTCCTGGTACGCACTTCCTGAGTTTGTCATCCCGCAAGATGTCAGAGAATTGGTGGAGAATAAACAAGTTCCAGAAATTCTTGCAGAAAAGTTAATGAGAGAGAACTATGCTGATTTTTTCAGTACATTGCTGATCATGGAAGAGCTACATTTAGAGGTAACTATTAACTCTTAATATGCAGTGCTATGTTATCTTCTTGGTTAGGCCTTTCTTTTCTTTGTCCATTTTGCTACCGAGATTTCTTCTTTTGAGTTGGTTCTCAGAACATTTAGTTCTTCAGGAAGAAATGAGGAGCCATAACTTGGAGTTAGTAACCATGAGGAGGAGAGGACCTCAGTTATTGTCTCTCCAGGTCCCTGGATTGGCTGAGAAAAGGCCTTCGCTTGTACATGGTGATAATGTGTTGGTGAAACTTGTCTCTGGAAATCCAACCAACAATGATGCTTCATATGAGGTTCTTTTCCTAACTTTTAAAGCAATATCAAGTGCCAACGCATATTCTCACACCATGTATGTTTGGTATATGTTAGTAGAGGATACAATTACAAACAATGATTATTGTAGGTTTTGTTGAATTGATTTTTAATCCGGTATTTTCAGGGTTACATCCACCGAGTAGAGGCTGAAGAAGTGCTTCTAAGATTCCCCAACGAATTTCATACTTGGGATGGAAATTTATACAATGTTGAGTTTTCTTGCAATAGAGTGAACATGAGGAGGCTGTATCAAGCCATTTATGCAGCAATGAATCTAGGTGATGATTTTCTCTTCCCATCTCAATCAACCAAAAGGAAATTGATGGGAACGACATTCATGCCATTAACCCCTACTCTGAATAAGGAGCAGACACATTCAGTTCAGATGATTCTTGATTCCAAAGGCGGTCATCCATATGTGATCTATGGCCCGCCCGGTACAGGAAAGACAATGGCATTGGTTGAATCAATCTTACAATTGTACAAAACAAGAGAACATGCTAAGGTTCTTGTCTGTGCCGCCTCCAACAGTGCAGCAGATCACATATTAGACAAACTGGTTAGTAGCGAAGTTCTTGGAGTTCAAGAAAATGAGATATTTCGGTTAAATGCAAGTAGCCGGTCTTATGAAGATATCAAACCAAGTCATAAACGCTTGTGCTTCTATGAAGACTGTGTTTTCAAATGTCCTCCTTACGAGGCCTTAACACGTTACAGAATCATCATATCTACTTACATGAGCACAGCTTCGCTTTACAAAGAAGGTATAGGTTCAGGCCATTTCTCTCATATTTTCTTGGATGAAGCCGGGCAGGCTTCAGAGCCAGAGAGCATGTTCCAATAGCAAACCTTTGTTGTAGGGACACAGTTCTTGTTCTTGCAGGTGATCCAAAGCAACTTGGTCCTGTAGTGTATTCACCTGATGCAGGGGCTCTTGGGTTGGGAAAATCTTACCTAGAGAGACTTTTTGAATGTGATTTGTACTGTAACGAAGATGAAGGTTTTGTGACGAAGCTTGTCAGGAACTACCGTTGCCACCCAGCAATTCTTGATCTCCCCTCACAGCTTTTTTACAATGGGGAGCTACTTGCCTGTAAAGGGGATACCCCGTTATCCATAGGTTCTTGGTTGGAGCTTCCTAATAAGGAGTTTCCTGTTGTGTTCTTTGGTATCCAAGGCTACAATGAGAGAGAAGGAAGCAACCCTTCGTGGTTTAACCGGTTTGAGGTAAGCAAAGTTGTGGAGATCATCAAGAAGCTGAGAGCAAGTATGGATTTGGGTGAGGAAGACATTGGTGTGATAACACCTTACTGTCAGCAAGTTGTCAAGATAAAAAGTGCACTTGAAACTTGTGAAATTGAAGAAGTTAAGGTCGGGAGTGTTGAACAATTCCAGGGACAAGAGAGAGAGGTCATAATTGTATCAACCGTTCGCTCAACTGTAAAGCACAATGCATTTGACAGAACGTACTCTCTGGGATTTCTCAGCAATCCAAAGAGGTTCAATGTTGCGATTACTTGTGCCAAATCTCTTCTCGTCATTGTTGGGAATCCTCACATTGTTGGTAAGGTAAGTCATGTCAATCTGTTACTTATGTTTGGTTAAACTCCAACTAGTTCTTATGATATAGTCTTATATTGACTAAAAGGCTAATTGTTGATGAGTTTTGTATATACATGGCAGGATCCTTACTGGAACAAGCTTTTAAGGTATTGCTGTGACAACAATTCGTACCTAGGCTGTCCCCTCGTAGAAGGGAAAGTGTCTGATGATGAAGATTCAGCTCCTCAGGGGAGCTTAATTTGAATTGAGAGGTTGGTGATATTGTTGCAAGTAAGTGAGTGCAGCTTCTTGAAACAAAACATGCATTTATCAGTAGCAGTGTTATGGAACTTATGTTACTTTGCAGCAAATACTTATTTGGGGAACACATTGATGCAGTAAAGAGTGAGGAACTCAAATTCAATCATAGGACCTTTATTTTAAAAGTAATGAGATATAAAATGCAACTTTGCCTTCCTTGGGAAGCTTGTGTACTTGAATTTGTTGTAACATACAGTAGTTGTCTATTTTTACCAAACTCTATTTATCCAATTCACCACCTTGACTTTTTAACTTGGTGATCAATATTTCTAGTTATGACAACATAAAATTTAATTCTAAAAATGATATGTTTTAAAGAACTGAAGTACATCATATATTTTTTGTTTAAAATGTTAATTTATACAAGATTGTAGCATATTAAAAAAAACAAGAGGTTAATTTATACAAGATTGTAGCATATTAAAAAAAACAAGAATTGCAAAAATGTTATGTCAAGTATTCACTTTTTACTTGTCGTACCCCTTTATTTTGATAATTGCATGAAAATCTCATATTTTTGTTACCCTTTGTATAAATTTGTTCAAAAATGAAGATTAAACATTTAAAAAAATAATAAATCCATAATTTTTAATTTTCTTCGTCTTTGTATAAATATAAAAATCTTTCAGATAAGTTGCTGTATCCAACAAAAATAAAATAAAAAACGAGAAGGCAGCAACGTGTATCGTGAAAGGGCATAAAAAGGAAGCACAATGAATGAGGGACGGTACTAGAAGCTTTTCGCATCAGAGAGATAGGAACAAAAAATTCAAAATTTGAATCTCAGGTATGGCGTCGACAATGAAAGGTTTCTACCGGCAGAAGAAAAAGGACGCCGGAATCTCTAAACCCTCCGCCGCCGCCTCCAAGAGCAAGCGGAACTCGCCGCCCCTCAAGGCCGCTGCTTTTGCTTCAGATCTCGACCTCAAAAGTCTCTCTTCTCTCTTAGGGTTTCTAATCTGATTTTTTCTCTAATTGTATATTCCCTAATTCTCTGTTTGATTGAATCGATTCTGCTTTTCGGTTTATCAGATGAGGAAGAGAAGCACGAGGATGTGTTGAGGCAGTTCGACCTGAACATGACGTACGGACCGTGCCTAGGGATGACGAGGCTGGCTCGTTGGGAGCGAGCTCACAGGCTCGGCATGAACCCTCCTGCTGACATCGAGGCCCTCTTGAAGACCGGCAAAGCCCAACCGGAGTGCGTATGGAGCGGACGAGTTTAGGGTTTTTAGTTTGTGTTAATGTCACGGCTTTAGATTATAAATGTATGGTGATCTTCGGATTAGCTCTGTAATGTCATGTCATGGTCTTTAACTGGAAATGGTTCAGCCTCTGGCTGGTTTTAACTCTGTATCCAATCCATTTTCTCGTTAATAGATGCAGTTTTTTCAAGCAACTGCTAGTTTTGATCCTTTGGGCCGTGTTGCTTCTCTTCCTCTCTTGTTGATATGGATTTGATAATTTATTGAGTTACTATGGTAATTCTAATTGTAGTTTCTACATATGGATTTGGATGTGCTGGTTGATCCTTGAATTATTAAACTTATTAGATAACAAAACCTTAATTTCTTGAACTCAAAGCTATTCATGTAGAAATTGTGATTTGATAATTTAATATAGTAACTTCAAAAACACATGGGTATATAGCTCTAGTAACCAGGGAAAATAATATGAAGAATAGTTTCATTCACATTCACATTTCATTATATACCAATGAGATGAATAACAAATTCATAATCTAATTAGATTTGAAAATTTCTAAGAAATCCACATTACATTTTTCAATTCCTCAACCCTAAACCAAAAAGAATCATTATAATCGTTGTTTTACATTCATGAAGCTTAGAGTGTTTATGTAAACCAGATCCATGTTTCTTGCATGAAGCTTCTGTACTGTAATTACTAAATCAGTACAAGACATAAACTGAAGGACATGGTATTACCAAGGCCTAAAATAGATGAAAGCTAACAGAAGGGTTCCTATATCTTGGATCTCATTCCTCTTCTTATCTTATTGGCAAAACCATCAATTTTACTTGCATTTCCACAATCAAGCAAAATAAATAGACCACTGAACATGCTTCATAGTAAGTACTTCTCAATAACTGTTCGGCCAAACTTCTCTTCCACGTCCTTTGGTGTTTGAACCTGTAAATGCAAAAATTACATCACTCAACCATCCATTTTAGACAATGAAAATAACATAGAAGCATCCATTGCTTTGTGAAAACGGGTCGCTTACAGCATTCAGAGCTTTGAGAATGGCCTTCACAGTGTTCTGAGGATTTCTTGAACCGATAACCTGCAGAAAAATTGGAAGTTAGAAAAAAAACCGAAGGAACAACAACTGTAAAAGATTTAAGTTAGAAACTCAGTTACCTTGGACTTAATATTCTTAAAACCTGCAAGCTTCAGAACTGTTTCAACAGTTTTTCCTGCTACCACCCCAGTCCTAGCGGATGCGGGCCAGAGATAAATCTAAGAAAACATATGTTACCTCAGCCATATTTACAAGGGGCAAGTTTCACTACATAGATTCTGAAGAAACAAAGAGAATGTAGCAACACACCTTAGTTTTCTTGTATTCAGTTTGTACTGCATGTGCAATTGTATGCTCCTCATGCCGTTCCACATAATGGAGGTTCTGAAAGCACTTCTCATATGCCTGTTTGTCATCAAAAAACTCGATGACTAAACAGAGAGTTGTGAATTCAATATGATAAATGATGATGTCTAGAGTAGTAGAATCTCACGGCTTACAGTATTTTGCAAATAAAGATTAAAAATAAGATTTAAGTTAAAAGACAACATTTAGTAATTGAGAAGGTGCATGATCCAAGCATCAATGCTAAAGTCATGTGCCAATCTCATAAAACATGAAAACTACAAGCATCAGCAAAGCCACCTTCTGAACAGCAACAGGGACTTCAGTGGCTCTGGCTTTTCCAAAACCAACAACACCTTGATAGTTTCCACAAGCTACCATTGCAGTATACCTGGCTATTCGCCCTCCCTAAATCATATGAGATACAAACACACATTACATAAATGTTGCTCCAGTTTGAGGTTGGTAAAGAAGAGATGATATATATACCTTTGTCACTTTGCATGTTCGATTCACATTAATCATTTTCACATCAAAACCCTGCCATAAGTTGATGTAAAGTTAAAATCACAGAAATAAAGAAAAACAACTAAAGTAGGAGACACGGATACATTTACTTGAAAAGACAATGACAAGCACTTAAATCATGGATAGCCTAGCTTATCTGTTCACACTGCAGAATTGCAGCAACCCCACTATTGGTCTGTAACTCATCAAATATCCATGTACAGTTGCCAAGTTAGAAGTTCTGACTACACAACAATTTCTCCACACTAAAGATGATCCTCAGAGAATCAAATAATGCAATGAAGTACACTGGCTTGTGCAGCTGGATGACACTCATTTAGTTGATTATGAGCACATGGTAAATCTACTGAGATCAGGAGAATAATCCTTGATCCTACACTAAATAATGTCCTAGGTGAGAAAAATGCAGAAGTAGGATGCAAGAACTTACTTTTCGGTACAGGGGTCTTCTTTTCTTCTCTGTCAAATCATTTCGCTGATCCGCTAGTTCTCGGATCTCTTCTTCTAGACGTTTGCCCTTCCGCCCAAACGTATAATCCAATTCCGCTAGCTTTTCTTCAAGTTTCTTGTCTATCTCATTAATCTTTTCTATCAGTTCTGTATCCATCTCTTTCATGTCATCAAATTCTTCAATGTCCTTTTCCTTTGCATTCAATGCATCCTCTTCGTCATCTGTTAGGGCATCTAAAGACTCGTCCTCCCGACCACCACCTTCTTGCTTAATGACTCCATAATTGGAAGGATTGTTAGGATCGTGAGTTTCCTTCCATTCTACCAATCTCAAAGCCCTATTTATTTTGTGTTGGAGAACGAATTTATCCTTCCCTTCTGCTACTTTCAAACGATTCATTAACTTACCAATGACTCTGTATTCAGGACGTAGTGCAAAATGTCTTTGTTCAAAGTTATCGATTTTCTTCATGGATTTGTATGTTGCATCAAGTGTTTCTGACAAAACGCAAGTATATAAACAAAGAAACAATTAGTTGTTGAGGGTAAGTTACAAGGGGTTTCCTGCATTAGATCCAAAATAATGAAAAAGTTTTAGGATTGAAAACAACAATTCTTTCCTTTATCAACTTTGCTCTAAGCAAGCAAACAGAACCGTCTAAAAATTTCTCATTCATATTAAAAATAAAAAGTTGAAATACAAACTAAAACTGAATGTATCATTTTTCTAATCTGCTGTAATGATGAGATTTGCAATTTGTCGGAAAAAATACGATTTCCTAAGAGCAATACAAAATGTCACATAAATTTTCTTAAGGGATGAGACGATTTCCTCTGAAGAATTTTCTTCCTACTTGAGCATTTAGAATATTCATATACTGCATAAAAAGAAAAAGAAAAAAAGAGAAATGGAACTATACTACTCAAATTACAAAACAGAAAATATAGATCCTTGCCTACCCTAAAGCCCCACACTTTCATAGAGCAAATTCTCATTTTGCCATTGAGAATGTTAATACTGGGGTTCCACAACCAGAACTTCCTGATATCGTATTTGAAGCAATTGTTCAAATTCCTAATGTCATGCTATAAATACAAGTTCTGGCTAACAACCAAACGGAGTATTCCTAAAATTCAATCATCAGCTTCTAAATTTCCCACATTTTATAAGCAACCAAACAGCATGTACTTATCAGTTCCCAAACAAACTAGCAGTGCCCTAATGAGCAAAATAAATTTCTCTACCGAGTTCATATGCAATTTCAAATCCAAAAATGCATTTTTTTCAGTAACTCCGAAAAACAAAGCAATTATGCATTCAATCAAAGCAAGGGCCGCATACTAGCTTCGACGAAGTTCTTGAGCAACTGAGCGTGCTGCTTGTGCTTCTTCGTGAACATAGTGAACCTGTTCTTCACGGCGTCGGTGCTGAACCTCTCGTCTTCCTCGTCACTATCTGAATCAGTAGGCTCGTTGACGAACCGCGAACTCACTGTACTCTGCTCGATCTTCTCTAACAACGCCCCAACACCCATATAGTCCTCTTCATCTTCCTTGTCAAGGTACGAGGTATCGAGACCAGCCTTTTTCTTCTGTTCTCGCTCTTTCTGCTTCTCCTTCTCTATTTCGTCCATCAGGCCCTGAACCACTTTATTGGGCGACGCCGTGGAATAATGGGATTTAGCTGCGAACGAGAAAGTTGGCGTTTGGTTGGTGGGAAAGGGTGGGAAAGTCGAGACATTTCGGGGGAGATTGATCGGAGGTTTAGAGAGTTCCTTCAAGGATTGATTGAGCAAGAGACGCGAGCACGAGATCAATCGGTGGGATTTGGTCACCATTGTAGTTGCTGAAGCTGTGAGGAAGAAGAGCAGAGTTGAGGAAGAATAGGGTTTTACAAGCCCTCTCCTCCTAATCCTTCACTACAAGATGGGCCTCTTATTTTTCCTTATGGGCCCAGATCACAGCTCGTTTCGTAAATAATGTTTGGAACATTTTCTGAAAAAAAGGATTTATTAACGTTTGAATTTGTGCATACGAATTAGCCAATGCAAAAGTCTGAGTAAGAATGGCAATGATGTTTCCTTTTCTTGAAAATGATATGTCATGTGATTATATTAGTATTAAAACTTATCTCGACCCAGATCTAGAATTATAATTTTTTTTTATTAAGAAAGGTTGCATTTAAATGTATTAATTATTTTTATTTTCTATAATTATATATAGATAGTTTGGATTTTTCAAGTTGATTTGTATTTTTTATAATTATATATAGATAGTTTGCCCAATTATAAGGGAGTACGCTTTATTTTGAAAAAAAAACAAATGTTTCTGTCGTCAATTATATGAATTTGGTTTTTATATTAAAATCAAATCTAAATGGCCAGATTAGATTTTTTTTCCCTTATAAATACTACACATGTTTTGAACCCTCTCGAATTTTCACCTTTCTCAATTTCTTCTCCCATTATGTTGAAAAACGTTTGTATTCATGTTGCTTCTACCAATTTACTCAACCGAAGTGATTATCCAATCCACGATGATGATTTCGAAGTCTTTCTAACGAAATGTTTGATTTAGAAACACTTGAGTCCGAACAAGAGGCTTTCCTAAACTTGATATCTCTTCGCAAAAGAGAGGTCATGTCGGAACAATGTGGAGTAGTACGTCTTCATGCTTATCACAGTTGGACTTTGTCGGTGCTACCAACAACCACTGGCATTTGTTGAGGTCGAAGAACCAACAACAAAATTAGGGTCACAAGAATGGGAAAACTCCAACTACTCGGAATCAAAGGTAGCACAAGTAGGAAGACATGTGCCTATTTTCTTGTTGGCTTCATCACTCATTCGACTCATACTAAAGCAACAGACGGTTTATGAAGGGCCTTTCATCGAGAATACTACACGGATGTTGAGGTAGACAAGAATTTCCCGTATAAGTCATAAAAAATTTAAGGATTGTTGGTCAAAAAATCAACAGATATTGGTATACTTGTACAAATACCTACACTAGTAGCTAGTTAGATGACCAGTTCTACTAAATGGCATTCCAACTACACCAATGAGGACAATGTTGGATGCATCTGATTCATACAACTCATCCCGACGAACCAGATCAATAAATAAAGAATGGTCTCAACCAAAATGGTCCGCGGACCCTGATGCAACATATACATCCATACCCCCGCTCTCCATGTGCGTTCACTAAGCCAAAAAGTGGCCAAAAGGAAAGGAAAAGAACCAATATCCGCTGCGAACAAAGTAGGGATGACAAAACCCCCGAACCCAATATGCCCGCTCCGATAGGGGAGAACCAGGTCGAGGTAGCTTTGAAAAGACCACACCCTGCCATTCATGTGCAAACCAGCCCTTACGATACAAACTAGGAACCATTTACAATCATTAGATTTTAGAAATAAAATGTTAAGATTAAACTAATTGTTAATGACAATTGTGTATATCTTCTATCAACTTTGAATTTAATCTAGTCATTTCGTCGATAGGCAAAGGTAATGTTATAATTCTAAATATACAACTAATAATCCTAAACCCATTGCCGGAGCCACCTTCTACGCCTTTCTACTCATAGACGAGATTGAAGGATGCATTATTGTCGGCTATCCATCTCCGTCGTTGCATGAAAGGGACCCTGGACTGCATCGCTATGACCACGGTAAACTTCTTCGCACTCCAAGCTGTTGATCTCGAACCGTCGACTTTGTAGACACCATATCTCTTTCGCCTGATAGATGAGCTCTTTTTCAATGCATGGTTCTATTTGGTTCCACATGCCTAAATTGATTTATTGTTACTTACTGTATCATTGTTTAGTATTTTTATTCATCTGCTTTGTTTTGTGTGCTTGCAGATGCCATAACTATAGAGTCAATCCATTTACCAATAGCAAATTAAGGGTTATTTCATCTTAAACTAATGCTAAAGATTGGACAAATTTCAAATATTTTATTGGTTCAAAAATTAATGCATGGAGTTGTTAAATTAATATATTTGTTTTTTTTTTAGTTCAGGGTAATTATCATGAAACTATATTCAGTCATTTTTGGTTGGACATTCTGTGATCCATTCGCCGCACCTCCTCCACACCATCGTCATGGTTGCATGTATTGGTCACAATCATTGTCTTCGTACATCTTCCATACCGCCACCACGGGTGCATAGTAAGAAACACAGATTCCCCACATCGTCTGTAATGTGATCACATACAGTTTGTAAACTATGCAACTTGTCTAGTATGCTTTGTAATGTGAACACATGTAGTTTGCAAGTTGTGCAGATAGTCTTATATAGTTGTAATGTGGACCATGATCATTGTAATGTGTACACATGTGGTTTGCAATATGGGCACATATAGTTTGTAACATGAGCATGCAATTTTGGAAAATTGATTTGGAAAGTGTACATTTACAGTTTGTAATGTAAGAACATATGGTTTATAATGTGTGCGAAACTCGAAAATGAATATGAAATCATAGATTATCTAACCAAAATCACACACCTAGTTTGTAACTTGGGCACATCTAGTTTGTAACCTGAAGCACACCCATTTTGTAACCTGAACACACCCAGTTTGTAACTTGGGCACACCTAGCTTATAACTTGAACCCCATCTAGTTTGTAACATGAAGCACACCCAGTTTGTAACCTGGGCATACCTAATTTGTAATGTGAGCATATATAGTTTGTAATGTGTAACAATATAAAATGTCATAATTACCCTCGAATGCACTATTGTGTTTTCCACCGGATCATGGATGGGCTCACAACATTCTCCCCCTTTTTTTCCAACTACGATCCGACGCTATAGGCTGAAGTGGTTTCACCGCTTTATAGAAGTGTACAGCCGCCTTGTGATTGCATGCTACCGAGTGCTCATCTGATAGCCTGGACAAGTATCTAAGGATAGGTAAGAGCACAACCTACCTTTATCTAAAATCATTCTGCGAGTTAGTGATCGATATTTTTATCCCAGAATATTAAGACGGTCAAATGCAACAAATATCACATGCTTACTCTCAAAAGGTGAGTACCACAATTTCCCATGTATGTTATGCAACATTAATTGCATGCATTGGGAATGGAAGAATTATCCGATGTCTTAGAAAGGCATGTAAACCTGAGGCGATCAAGTCAGCCCAACAATCATGCTTGAAGTGGTGGTCTCATAGGATACATGTAAGGGTGTTAATGAGTCGAGCCCTTAACGAGCTGCTGGAGTAAAATTCGTTAAATATTCGGCTCGATCTCGAGCTGAACTCGAGCCCAAGGATGGGCTTGTTTAATAATAAAGGAGC
>JAYMSW010002869.1:0-13070 GCA_036897725.1 Erodium texanum | reverse complement strand
TTTTCGGGAAAATTTTTATTGTTATCCGCTGCTTGCTTGCCCGAAAACCCTTCAAAAAGAGCATTACAAGACACTTGTTGTAATATAGACAAGACATCTGCTACAATATTATCCTTCCTTTATATATATATATTCAATAGTGTAGTCCAAGCCCATGAGTTATGATAGCCATTTGTGTTGAAAAGAACTTGAGTTTATGCTCTAATAGATATTTCAATCTCTGTTGATCTGTCCTGATAACAAACTTATTGTGGGATATGTAATGTCTTCATAGTTGAATGTACAAGATTAGAGCAAGCAGTTCTTTTTCTTAAGTTGAAAAACTCTTGCTTCTTTCCCCTAATGCTTTGCTCATATAGGCAGTAGGATGGCCCTGTTGCATTAGGACACCACCAATCCCAGTGTCACGGGCATCAACCTCAATAGTAAATGGCAATTCAAAATTTGGCAATTTGAGGACTGAGGTGGAAGCCATTACTTGTTTAAGGGCCTCAAAACTGAGTTGAGCCTCCTCAGACCACTTAAATGCATTCTTCTTCAATAGATTGGATAATGGTCTTATCATGACCCCATAAATTTTAATAAATTTTCTATAGTAACCCGTTAACCCTAAGAATCTTCTCAAGGATTTTGATTTTTTTTTGGAAGAGACTAATTCAACATTTCCTCAATCTTGATAGGATCAATAGAGACTCTTTCTGGTGTGATCAATGACCTAGATATCCTATCTTTTGCTTCCTAAAGTCGCATTTGGATAACTTAGCATAAGGTTTCTCATCCTGCAGTCTTTGTAATACAATCCTCAAGTATTCCAAATGGTATTCCCATGACTTACTATATATTAGGATATCATCAAAGAAAACTAAAGTAAACTTTCTCAGGAAGTCTTTCAGTACCTGGTTCATCGAAAGCCTAGAAGCTGGCAGGGGCATTTGTAAGCCCAAAAGGCATAACCTTGAACTCATAGTGTCCCTTGTGAGTCCTAAAGGTTTTCTTCAATTTTTCTCCCTCTTTCAACCCGATCTGGTGATAATCAGATCTCAGATCAATTTCATAGAAATAAGTACTACCTTGCAGTTCATCCAATAATTCTTCAATGGTTAGAATTGAAAATTTATCTTTGATTGTCCGACCATTCAACTATTTATAATCCACACATACCCTCCAAGATCCATCTTTCTTTTTAACCAGGAGAATAAGGAATGAGTAAGGACTTGTGCTTTCTTGAGTTACCCTAGAGCCTAGCATTTCCTGAATCTTCTTCTCAATAACATATTTCTAAGTAAAACTATGTTTATAAGGTCTAATAGAAGGGGTTTGAAACCAAGAATCAAAGGAATACCATGATCATGTTTCCTTCTAGGAGGTAGGTTCAGTAAAAACATCCTTGAATTCCTCCAAAAAGTGAGGTAGATCAGCTTTTTGTTCCCACTGAGTAGAATGAGAGGCTCCCACGAGAAATATATGCCCCAAATATAAGTTGTTGCCCTTTTGATCTTACTAAGGACACCTTGTATAGAAATGAAGTCACAAGGATTTTTAGGCTCTTCCTTTTACATCAATAACCAGTTGCCTTCATGCTTAACTGTAATGGCTCTATTATCATAATCAAGGAGTATAGGAGTGGCTATCCTAAGCCAGTATATTCATAAAACCATTTCAAAGTCCCTAAGACTCATTACCAAAAATTTCCCAAGTAAGCCAGTGTTCTTTAATCTTCCATTTCTGAGTAAAGATGGTGTTGTAGACTTGTTTGTTTCCATTCCCCATTTTGACTAGGATAGATGGTGAAGCAATCTATATTCTTGCCTGAACTAGCCGAAATGGGTAAGGAGCTATGTTGGTATTGCTTCAATCTATACTCCTCGTGTCTTGCTATATACACAACATGCCCTAAAGATCTATGGCTGAGCAATTGGACACTAGTTCAGAGGGAAGGCTTCCATCTACCAATGAAATTGGAAATGAAATATTTATCAATGAGAAGTGGGGTATTTCTAAGCATCATGACCTTAAGTTCACCAAATTAATTTTCATACTTTTGCACAAATCCAGTTTGGTGCAACTCCTTAAACTCAATTTGTAGATCATCATGACCAAAGGATTCGAACTTCTGTGTAAGCTTATTGCAAAAAAAAAAATCCCAAGGAATTAATCCCTTTCCCGTACAATATTCAGCAAACAAAAATTCAGTAGGACCCGAAAAATACAATGATGACAGCTTAACTTTGTGATCCTCAAGAGCATCACAATAACCAAAATAGACATTACACCTTCTAATCCATCCTCTAACATCTTTACCATCAGATAGAGGCAAGGAAAGGTTTCAGATTTTAAAATGAGGTTGAGGTGAGGTGGAGATTTGAGTGTACTTGGTAAAATGAGGTACCGAGTATGCTTGAGGTTGCAAAATTGAGTAAGGGGATGGTGTCTAGGAGATGGGTGTTGTTGTGTAATATAGGGATCTGAGAAGGTAGATGTGAAGTGTGGATTTTGGAATCTCATTAGGTTGGGCAAACCTGAGCAAGAGATCTGCTTGCCAATACTAGTAATCGTGTGGTGGAGGTGTTGGAATAAGAAGGTTTTGTGGGCTTTAAGAGTCAGGTGGGGGAATGGATGGTACTAGGAGGGGAGAGCTTAGGGAAGGAGAAACTATTACCTTACCTCTGTTGTTCGGATCTGGAGGCTTGAGATAAAGGGTCCTGTCCTGCATCAATAAGGTTATGCCTCGACGAATTTCATCAATGCCTCCCAAATGGTGTTTCATAGCTTCGACTTCTAACTGAGTCTTTTTCCCCATAGGTCCCAACTCTATGATTTCTGACTGTAGCGAATCCACCTCCTTCCTCAACTGAGTATAACATATCACAACGCTATCTTCCATGCACAAGTCATTGGAGGGAAGACTCTGATACCACTGTTGAGTATCCAGAGGATCCTCAATGAATCGAATAAGTAATTTTGGACTGGAAAAGGTTAAATCTTGTATTGAAAAGGCAAGAATTACAGAGACGGCTCTAGAGAGCCATTTTCTAAAGAATTCTAGATTTAAGCTAAAATTAACCAGCAACAACATAAACCCTAGCATAGGACATCGCTATCACTATATACCCCCTCCTCTTCGAGAGAGAGGGAGCATGAGAAATTGCCACGCCTCCTTCTGGAATCAGGACCACCATGACGAAGAAAATGAGCATGCTCAACGGATATATCAAGACCCAAACAAGCAAGGACACGCGGAAGAAAGGACCACCTCTAAGATACTGACATGTGGACGACCAACTAACTAGAATGCACGTTTTGAGCATCCTTTAACAGTGATTATTAAAAAGACTTGGAGCCTAAGCAATCCTGACAGTAGAAGATGAAGATGAGAGAAGATGCAACTTGGTTTTTGAAGCATGCCTAAGGGTAATTTTTTAACTACAAATGTGTATAAGGCAGCTCTTCTTCGTAAAATTCAAACTCTTCGAAAGAAGAGTTCTCGACAAGTATTGGAACATTTTCATTGTTCTGTTCCTGATAAAAAGAAAGTCTATCCGATTTAAATACATAGATTCTTGGTTGGAGTTACACATGCGAAACCACAAGTAAAAGGAAGGCTTGGGGTCTGGACCCATGCTAACAAAAAGGTGAAGTTCGAAGACCCAAGCTACACCTTTCGAATTCTTTTGCAATCGAAAAAAAAACGACATTATTATTCTTATTTAGAAGAATAAAAAGAACCATGTTGTTTTCAAAAAAGAAGTCCAACCAAGTGTTTTGATGCATAGAAGAATTCCTCCGATCGTGATTTATTCTTTCAATACTCCGATTAGAAAAGTAAGAAATTCGAAACTTTAAAAAAAAGGATTGGGTTGTACCATACATAGGAAAGAGTATACAATATGATGTATGGCGAATCAAACCAAAAACCACGGTCCAATTCCAATCCTATAAGAAAAGTTTTTGATTAGTTGATAATAGCTAGTTGAGAGTTTTGTGAAAAGTTTCTCAAGAAGGGTTTATTAACACGTAATTCCTAACGAATAGACGATTTACGAGAATTCAAAATTCCCAAGTCGTAGAGAGGGACTTATGTCACCACAAACACAAACTATAGAAAGTGTTGAATTTAAAACAAGTGTTATACATGTGTGCAACACGACTGTTAATTTCCGTCCAAATGCTAACAATAAAAACTTCGGTAAAAAAAATTAGAACTTCAAGTATTTGGGAAGCGAAAAGCAAATTTGAGTATGCTGTGTGAAAAACATATCAACTTAAGATTAGCCAAGCCTTAATAACACTTTATAAATTTATTATTAACTGAATATTATTTTTCTTTTTTTATATGAAATTTTACTAATTGACGTTCTTACATTTTAACAATATGAATGCAACAAGTATCTTTTTTTTGTTTTTTTTGAACTTAGTATTTTTTATTGCTGAAATCACACGTGTATGGGCATTACAATATCTCTAGCAATAAAGGCAGAAATCCACTCAGGAACAGCACCTATCCACTCAGCGTCCATTCTTCTTCTCACCGCTTCGGCTGCCATTCTATCAGCCCCTTCATTCGCAGCTCTGGGGATTTTCCTGAGCTCTGGAGATCCAAGTCTTACAACCATGTCCAAAATCTCTTCTACCACGAGCCCCTTTTGTATTTCAAATATTTACTAATAAAGTAGTATTTTTTTATATGATATAATTCATATTTTGATGGTGTATTTTTTTACAGCCTCTCTATCCGATAAAAATGTCATAATATGTTACTATCATATTGTATACCTGACCTAATAATATATATATTTTTTTATCTTAAAGAGTACATAAAGCGTTGAACTGAAAAGTATGTGTGTATGTTTTCAAAAAAATAAAGTATGTGTCCAGAAGAACCAAATTCATTCTGGATTCTGGAACATTCTCCTCCATCCAAAAATAACCCACAACAATTCTATTCACATAAGCCAACATAACCTATAAACTATTCTAAAACACGAATCTTCATTAGTGCCAACTGATGAAAAAAAATAAAACAACAAACCATAACACTGCAACAATTTGCCTCTACAGTTGTGCAACTGCAGGAAATATTACAGAAACTCACAGAAGAGATGCCATGCTAGGTTTCCAGCCAAATGATCTCCGCCTTGTGCATGGGGGCGGCGTAAAGCTCAGACCAAACATCTCCTTCAGGGCCTCTCCCTGCTCTGAGAACTTGATCAGCTTAGCAACAACGGCTGCGCTTTCCATGACTTGGTTCATGTTCTCTGCATTGCTCCACAAGCAGTTGGCCAGTTGTAGCTTCCTGCGCTTTGAGTTCAACCCGATGCTCCACTTCTGGTAGAGTACTTTCCTCTCTTCCACTGAAAGTCTTTTCTCCATCAGCTTGCTCAGCATTCGTCTCTCCCGATGAAGAGCCCTGATGCTGTCAACCCAAATAGAAGCATAAGAGAAGCTCCAGAAATTTTGTGTGTATAATATATGTTTCAGATGGGTGTAATATGTAATCAAACGTTTACTAGTTTTCTTAAGAGATAATGCCTACCCCCAAGTATGCACCATTCTCTACTAACTACATGTAAGTTTAAAACGATTTTGACAACCCCTTAAGTTTTTTTAGTCTCATTTTACCCCAATTCTGTCAACTTTTGGATGTGCAATGATGAAAATGCCCTTATTCACAAGGGTATTTTCATCACTTCACACCCAAAAGTTGAGAGAATTGGGGTAAAAAGAGACTAAAAAAACTTAAGGAGGTTGTCAAAATGTTTAAACTTAAGGGCAGTTAGTTGAGAACGGTGGATACTTGGGGGTAGTTGAGTGAGATTTTCCCTTTTCTTACCTCCAAGAGATGCCTAGAACATATAAGTTGATTGCAGACCTAAATGTGTGTGAGAGAGAGCTCACCTTGAAGGCAGTGCGAAAGTACGACCATTGTTCACAACCTGATTTCCACGAGACAATGTATCCTTCAGGAAGGAAAGTCTCCTAAGCTCCACCTCCAGATAAATAGAATCTGAGGGATCACCTTTGAAGAGCAGAAAGAAGTAGGTCCTATGAACCAATGAAACATTACAAGAATGCCAGAGTTTGAGCATTGCTGCTTGCTGCCTTGCAAACTCCAGAGGCCAATCTGGAGGAGCTACCAGTGTGACCTCATCCTGCATAGGGTCCAATCCTATGTCTCTCACATTCTTCAATAAGGTACCAGCCTCTCTCCCTGCTTCCTCAACCTAGCATCCACACGCCCAAACCATGTTAATGAAAAAGCCAAACTTGTTAGAAACTAGTTCTTGGAAATGATTTTTTTTTATCAAAAAGAAGGGAAATGCAATATTACAAGGATGAGGATTGGAGCCAGTGACCTCACGCTTATTACATGAAGGCTCTGCCACTTCACCCATAACCCTTGATTCTTGTAAATGATTCTTTTCTTGAAAAGATGAGAAATGAAGTAAAAGTGCATTCTCACCTGACCAAGTTTGGCCATTTCCTTCAACCCTGTAACAAAAGTATGGAGGCTAGTGATATTTTCATCTGCAGCAGTTTTGATGCTCTCGGTCCCAAATGAAGACTGGGAATCATTTCTTGACAATGTTCCATTGTTGGCGTCATATTGCAGAGGCAAATTCCTACGTACACTTTTTGGTCTGCCCGGGAAGTCTCTCCCAGAACCATTTGGTGGAGTGCCCTCAATCTGTTTGTCATCCTCAAAGGAGGGAGCAATTGAGCCAATCATGAGATTTTCCCTACAACTCCAGCTCCGTCTTAGCCTTCTAGAGCTTGACATCTCTGGTGTTTCAGTTGGTGGCAATGGTTCATCAGGGTAAGAACTCATAAGCAAATCACTGGTCTTTTGTACATCCTGGAGTTTCTGCTCTAGATCACTGTAAGCAAAAGCATCTTGTCCATGACTCTCTTCTCCATTCCCAGCCAAAGCTAGCATTACTTCATTTTCATCAGTTACCACAGATTCAAAGTTATTGTTTTTGCTTGAATCTTCCTCCACAATACACTGAACTTCCTTGCAGTAGTCATCAGAATCAGATAGATAATGGCCACGAGACTCCTCAACATTATTCACACAATCCATATCATTATAGTGAGGATTGTTGAACTTTCTGAGACCCACTCTGTGAGAACGAGGATCATCAACAATTGATGACTCTGACTCTGAACATTCATCTTCCCATGAATCCATCGCTTGCTGATTAGAATTATGACCAACCCCAGCCTTAATGACACAATAAAAGGCAAGTATTAGCAGTTGGAGTAGAAATTAATAACGTGTCATAGAACATTGTAACTTACATAAGCTGTAATATGTACTTGTCTTCCATTTTGATTAGTTCCAACCACCCTTAGTAAATCCTCCACTCGAGATTGAGCAAGGTCTCGCTGCTTTATCAGCTCTCTGATCTCCTTCTCCAACTGCAAGATAGAGAACCATGTAGTGAGAAGTTAATACATATGAGAAGTTAATGAATGTAAAAAAGAGTTGAGAAAGCAAATGAAAACCTTTTCAATCTGAAGATCTTTCTTTCTTAGTACAGTTGCATAGTCACAATTTGAGGAAGCGATGACTGGGTTTCTCAACTCTTTCTCCAACCGAGCTACTTCTTTTTGCAAATGCTTCACCAAGGCCTTATCGGACATGACTATATTGACCTGAGCTTTAGTCATAACTTCTTTTGCACAACAAGCAAACAAAAGAGTGTTTCTAGTTTGCTCAACATGGCTTCTTGCAGGGCTCAAAGTGCAAATGATTGCAGTTCTAGCATTGCCACCCAAGCAAGGTTGCAGTATCCGCGTCAGCTTTGAATCTCTGTAATTGATGTGCCCTTGTCCTCCTTTGCTGCATTAAGCATACCATTGAGACTCATCAACAAGAAGTAAATATTTGCTTCACAATATAATGATCCAACTGCCCATTGCCAGGGGAAAATGCGAAAGAAAAATGACTGAGGAAGAGTCAAAGATTAGAGAACAGGAGTCTGTAAAATGAAACCGATCAATTTTCAAAATAAAGGATGTAGGTTTTGTGATATATATTTCAGGGATAATGGCAAAAAAAGTGACGTACCCTGTGGTATAATTTGTTTTGCAGGTTTTGTACCCTTATCTTTAAATTATAGTGGCTTGTAGCCCTGACCTTATATTTTGTTGCACTTAGTGTCAATTTATTACAAAATATCAATTTTTCCCTTGAAATTTTAAATTAAAAAGGAAAAGTAAAAAGACAAAAAAAATATACTTTTTTTTGTTTCAAATTCTATTATTATGATTAAAATTTCCATTCTACTAACCTAATCGAGTTAATCAAGTTCTAAACTTTTTGTTTTTTAAATTTAATTTTCGAGGGCAAAACTGTCATTTTAGAACAATTTGACACAATGCAACAAAATAAAAGTTCAGGACCACAACCCACAACGATTTGAAGACAATGGTATCAACCTGTGAAAAGTCGATAGTACATGTAATTTTTTGACATTATCCCTATATTTCAAGATCGCCCATGATTATGCATCTTTTTTTCTTTCAAGTTATGAACATAGATTGAAGTTCAAACCAGCATTTATTAATTGCTTTAGATGACTGAAAAAGGTGTCGAGCCAATGCAAACTCCACCTGACATCCTAAAACAAAAATGCTAAAACAAGCCTAGATTAGTTTCCTATGTCATTTATTCAAATTTGCATTTGACCTGAAAATGTTTCAGCTCCAGTACCAGAAAAATTAAAGTTCCATATGCAACAAAACACAAAATCAAAATAGCTAAACTTGGTAGCAACTTTAGATAAGGTAAGTTAAAAAACCAAATGGATTAAATAATAAAAAAGTAGACCTTAGCTTGCGGATGACAGTACTCAAAGTGAGCAAACTACGGTTGATGTGGCAACCTTCTTTTAATCTTGACCCAGCCGAAAGTGCCTGAGATGCACGCTCGCTACCTGCCAAATCAATAAAATTCTGCAACAGAGACCAATTTATTGACATCATTAGTATGCATAAAATTTATGAACTATATGTCAGGGTCCCACATCGAAAAGATGTGGATCCGTTTGCCCTTTGCTAAGCATCTTGGGGCCTCCACCTATCAGTTCGAGTTTTTAGGTGCGTCGGGCCTTAACACTAGAATCAAATAATAAGAAGTCCTCACAAATTTTCACCGGTTGAAACTATAATAACTGAAGAGATGAACAAAAGCATACCACACTGGCTGAAAGGGTGGTCGAGTTTCCTTTGCCCAAGAACTCACGAGAAGAACTTTCAATTGTCTGCAAGAATTAACCACAAAATTAAGCCTAGGTTTGAATATTTTAGAACCACTAGTTACTAATTATTAATCAAAAATAATAATTTTACAGGGAAGGGAAGGTCGTCTAGCACTTACCAATCTGAGAATTTGATGAGATCTGGAGCTTTTCTCATTCAGGGAGGTCTCCCCTACACGTCTTTGAGCTGTATAAATACAATACAATGCGATGCGTAAAGGTACGAAATTAATAATTATCCATCAACAACGTGACTTTGGAACAAGCTTTGCACCTTCACAAATGGAAAGGAGCTCCTTCAAATGATTCCAGTCTCTCAGAGTTTCCTCTGTGACCTTCTCAACAACAGTTCCTTTCTGATGAAAAAAAAAATCAGTACAGAATTTACTTAGTTAGTAGTCCATTGAAACTGAAAAAGGAAACTGGCATTCACCTCTG
Organism: Erodium texanum; assembly: GCA_036897725.1. NCBI lineage: Eukaryota > Viridiplantae > Streptophyta > Magnoliopsida > Geraniales > Geraniaceae > Erodium > Erodium texanum. Next base: position 3,369 of record JAYMSW010002869.1, on the reverse strand, counting down.
GATCATCTAATAGCCGAAGTGGGGTGTTATCTTTTGTGAGGAGGTCTCTAACAGCCTCGTTGTAGATCTCAATTGCTGAGAACTTCATAACAAAAGCTCTCTCTTCATGCTGCAATAATGCCAACAGCAAGAATTAGATCAAATGGAAAAGCAAAAATCAAACAAGAACTAAGAATTAGAAATTAGAAATTTTATTACCCTGTTTATATAATCAAATATATCTGCTACGGTATACTCGGTTATCCCAAGCATGGTGTATGTCTTTCCACTGCTCGTCTGTCCATATGCAAAAATACTTGCTGGGAAAAGAAAAGGACGGTGAGAGCTTATCAGCAGTTCTGATTCCTTTTAAGCATCAGAAACATAAGGAAGATCCCAATGTTATACTTACAGTTTATACCACTGACTACTGACAGAGCAATTTCCCTTACTCCCTCTTGATACACCTCCTCTGTAGAGCTGTCGCCCGAATATACTCTATCTACAGCAGAACAAGAACAAAGATAAAATTCAAAGTCACCACAAAAAAGTTGATCCAACCCGAGAGAATTCCACAATGAACCTAAATTGAAATATGGCTGCATACAGCATAGGAAATATAAACTTAATGAACTGTTCAGCATAACAGAGAGCAACATTTCTTTACCAAATGTGTAGGCACTAGGAAATGTGGACCCCACTCGGAGGCTATTCCGGTACAAGATGGTGGTGGTGTTGATACACTCCCAGTCTGTTACTTCACTTGCTGCAATCTCCTTCTCATTCAAAGGCCTCAATCTCACCAAAACATGAACCTTCTCCTCACCAGCACACAACCCCTGCATCTTCTCCCACCTCACCAACTCTTCACCACCAATACATCCCATATTCATCTATTCCTCTCTCTGTTCTTTATCTTCTCAAGCCCACTAATTACTCAATCAACAGAAGGCCATAATTTCTATAACCACAAAGCGGAAAAACAAGCACAGGTAGTCAAGTATTCAGGATTTGGCATTGCTTCCCCAGAATACAAGACAGGGCAGAAGTTAACAGCAAGGTTGTTGTGTTCGCCATATGTGAAAAATATAAATGGTTGAACCCTTCTCTACCACATTATCTGAAACTGCAGATAAATCATGGTGATTAGCCAACAAACATGACAATGATAAGCCACAATGTCAAAGGAAAAATCAAGAATTAAATACATACCCAATCAAGTGAATTACATGACCAATCAAACAAGGTGAAAAATATATAGATAAACAAAGGTTAAAAGTGCACAAAGAATATGCATCATTAAAACAGCTCCAAGAAAAGAAAGAACTAAAGAAGAAGGCTAATCATGGGTTAGTTACTATGGAACCCACTAGCTGAAATCCTGGAGTCTAGCATTTTCTATTTTCTTTTCATCCTTCCTTTTTAACTTGAACCCGGACTTTTCCCTTCAACAATGATATATTAGAATATTCAAACAGATAACTTCTTTGTGGCGGTCACCAACCATGCTTGAATAATAAGTAACAGAATTTGACATGCAATTTTAGAATCACAATGAAGCCTTAAAATATTTCTCAGACGTGGTGGTCCCCAGAAGCATACCTTACACAAACACACTAAGTCTCTCTCCTCCCTCTTTTCCCTTGTGTTTTATATACTATACATTGCAATTAGTTGCTCAATAGGCATTAAAATATGAAATATCACCAAAAACCCAAAAGAATACTACCGCTCACCTTGCACGTCTATCTCATTGTCATAGGACTGCCACCAAACTCAGGGGCAAAGGTCGTCCAATTCCTTGGTAATGTAGTTTAGACAACAAGGATTGTATCAGCAAAAGCTCACAGCATCATCTTCACAGTGGCAAATTCCACATTTTTACTCAGATGGGCTATCAATGTGCTATTGCCACATAAATAAAATAAGAACATAAGAAAATACGATGTGGGTCTCATTCTCATTTTCATAATCTTGAATCTAATTCCCGATTCTACCGATTAATTTAAAGCTGGCATTCAAGAACAAACTAAGTAACATACAAATCCAACGGTAATGTCCAAGCAATACTCAGGATAAACACACGCAAAATCACATCATAGCCATTTTTTCTGATAGCATTCGGATTTCAAATTTTCAACCAACGCACAAAAAACCCAATACATTACCTATCCAAATTTGTTCACACATCAGCTCCAACGTTCCAAATTTGTCTCTGAAGCTGCCAAGGGCCGAATGACCTCCTTCTTCTTCACCAATCTGACGCGCAAAGGAATGTGAGAGATGAAGAACACGTGACGTGGAATAGAAGCGGGAAAAAACACAGATGAAGCCGTAACTATTGGAATAAAGGAGTTTTGGGATGGGAGGTCCGGTAACTGGGTATGAAACGGAAAAACGAAAGAGGAACTGGGAGTTGAAGGTAAAGGTACAGGAACTGGTTCGAGCTTTCAAGACCAACCCATGATCTCAACCGGAAGGAGGAGTAGCGGAGCCAAATTCTTCTACCTTCTCTCTCTAAAGTTACTCTCTGGACACATCAAAGAGAGAGAGCGAGAGCTCAAATGCGAATATTAGCTGTAGAAGAACTGTATGGAGAAGAGTTGATGCGGCGCCTCCGTCGTTGAAGCTCCTCCTTCCTCCGCCGGCGCTCATCCTCGAAGCTCGCTCACAGCTCCGTCAAGAGCTCTTACTTTTTGGGCTTTTGTTTTGGTTTATTTATATAAAAAAAAAAAACCACAACAATAAGATACAATAATATATTTCTTCAAAAAAAATACAATAAGATATATCGTAAATTATTCACAAGATTTTGTTAAATGTTATTTTACTGATGATTTTACTCCGAAGCTATAACCATATTTTCAAAACCAGTCATTCAATCAAAAAAAATTTTCCAGCAACATTTATCAATCCTTCCCTCCGACAACACATACCAGTCCCTCCAACATTCTTGTCGGATTTACTAAGTTACCAATCACATCATCCCCTTGTTTCAACCATAAATCCCAAAGATCCTCTGATACGAGATCAAAAAACAATACCAAATCTCCAAAATCAAATTAGAAAAACAAATTCAAAATCGAAATGAAAAATCACTCCCAAAATTAAACTAACAATCGAACACCAACCCAAAATCAAAACCGAAAAATCAAATCCAAAATCGAAATCGAAAAACCAAATCCAAAATCGAAATAGGAAAATCAACTTTAAAACCCCAAATAAAAAAATCAACCCAAAAATTTGAACACCCTTGCTCTCCCTTGAAGATCTATCATTTTGACTCTCCTTCCAGAATAACCGTAACGACACTCCGTGCCACTAGTTCGGCATCTCCTACGACCCTTCCACCTCCCTCGTTGTCTCCCTTGACCTCCTGGCGCTGACCTA